>JADFUC010000817.1:0-66712 GCA_019722365.1 Lithospermum erythrorhizon
CTGTTGTACTTCGTTCAGTTACGTATTGCTGGCCTAGTAAGCCATCACATGACACAATGTCGGTACCGGTAAATTCTAAATATTATTGTCCGATAATTAATACATATTGAATTTATAGTATTAAATGTTTAAATCGGTTGATCAATCTAAATTGTTCAGCGGACGGACATTTATGAGATCGATTATCTCATATTTCAACACTCCCACTTGCCGTTAGATTTATGATCTAGTAATAAAGGTTTGATATAGCATCCGCGATTAACTTCGATCGCGATTTCCAGTAATTGACTTTGGTAAAGATGTATGCCAAACTCTACTTTTCCCGCGATTATCTTGATAATGGAGCGGAGTTAATATCAACTCACTATGGTGGTGCTTCAAATCACCCTTACCTTTCCCAATTTAATCTACGAGATATCGGTTGTATGAATCCTATTGTACTGAGTCTTCATTTTATATTCTTCTGATATACTGAAGCTTCGTACCTTTATGATCCTCACACTCTGAGGGCGTTTGACAGGTCAAAGTACATTACTCCATGCTTATGTGAAATCCTATCACTCCAAGTCTAAGAATCACCATTCAAGATAAAATTTCTGTGAGATTCTTCTTGGGACACAAATATCCCATCTTACGGGTTCTCGGGAAGTCATGGTCGATCTTCTGACTTGAAACAATTCCAGTAACCATAAGCCAGTGATTGATTAGAGTACCCTACTCCTTTTGATCCAGTCAACACAATCCAACCGCATCTTAGTCATTTGGTGTTTGATTCCGTTCGGTGAATACCTAACTAGGAGCAAAGCAATCTTGTTATTTTCTAGGCTTGTTAGAGGTTTCCTTATTTGGATCAACGTATCCAAGACCACTCAGACAAATATTAGATTTAGACGGAATCCAAAAGAAATTTCGTACTTATAGTAATGAAGCGTATATTTACATATACTCGTCATTGTCCAGAAACGATTGATGCGTAGTTTGAATATGAAGCAAATTCAAAAGCATTGTCATACAATGGTTTTTATATGATATTTAGACGAAGGGATGAAACTCCCACTAAATATAGTACTAGTTTAGTATCGAGTAGAATGTTATAGCCAGTATGTATTAGTGTGGATGATTAAATTTGGGACAAAATCTTTATTGGCTGATGAAAGTAACATTGTCTAAAACACATTCTCGGATCAATAATGACCATCTTGAATCTCTATCTCTACTGAGATAAACCATCTTTATCGGGGACACCAACTTAGGCAGCTTTCAAGATACTTTCGTTAGTGTTATGACCCGACTTTCTTGCTTGTCGCAGCTTACCGAGGTTGTAAGCATGCTTTCGATTTACGTGTTACGTAGTCATACTGTTGTACTATTTACCGTTACTTTAACAGAATGCCACAACCCCATATAACGGCTTTAATTGAGATGCGATAGTCGACTCTGTTAATTTAAGTAGTACGATATAAAATACAATTACCTTTTAAATTTCTTTCTTGCTCCTCCATATAACTTTTGTGAAGTGGGAGAAAAGGGTATCAACGTAAACAATCTTTCTTTTAAGGTATTCATCTTGGATCGGTTCAATGCCTTATCGGTATAAAGCATGCTTCGGCTTTTTGAGGATTCGATGGCTTTGGATCTCACCATGAATCCACGGAAAGATATGAGCATCCGCTGATGCCCGACGAGGAGCCTATACGAATCATTTGCAGCCATTGTTACTTGAGTTTCTATCCCTGTCGTTGTATGCGTAAGTGGCTCCAACGACCTTTTTGTCTGCATAAGAGCGTTTCTTTTAATGAGTTCGTCTATTTGAACTTTTCATTAAGCTGAAGTATATTTCAACCATTGCGAGATCGGATGATCTAATATATTTGTAGAGTTAATAAAAATTTTCTCTGGTACAAAGGTACCTTGACTTGGATAAGTTACGTTTATCGATCAATCTTTGTAAACATGGATATTTCCATTTAATTAAATCATCTATGAACCATAAAACTGATAGGTATTTATTCATAAAATGGCGATTTATCTTGTAGTAAATGTGTTAATATCCAAATCTATATTTGGAATATTAAAGCTATCTCCGGATCCTAAATCATCATCATTGTGTTCATGGTTATTAAGGATTACGATCCTAGTAACAACAAGAAGCTTGGGCTCAGGTGTTATAGTTTTCAGCGTTTGAGTTGGGTGAAAGTTTTATAAGATTCTTGAACTTCGGCTATTATGGAGCAGATTCCGTGTCACATCTACGTGTGACTTTCTTGATGTTGATTGATTGTCTATACATTTAGTGGTTGATAAACTTCGAGGAGAATATGCAATAATATATTGTTAGATGAATACAGCTCATCTATTAATGTACTTCTTTAACACAATGAGAAGCGGTAAGTATTTATGCTTGACTCTCATTCATTGAACTATTCGAGATGTTCTCATTGTATTTTTTTAAAACTACAACATTAGAATTAATCAGCTTACTTAATTTATGTTCTTTAGCGTACTAGTAATAGGAAGAGAATGCTTCTATTTATTGATCGATAATCACTTATTTATGACTTTAATAAATAACTTCTTGACTTTATTTAATTTTAACAAATGATTGACCCATTATGAATTCTAAGTATTATTCACATTTAATCTCTTATTATTTGAAACATGTGTAGTTCCAAAGATTCCATCTATGATCTTTCTGTTCTTGTGATTATCACGTCTATAAATCCAGTTGCCTTAAAGTTTTAGATTTTAAGTCCCTTTAGTTTGAATTCTTATGAGCATCGTATTGCTTGAGTATTTATTGGTCAAACCCTGACATAATGGAGATCTAATATCGTTTATGTAGTTTTCATGTTAAGATTAATAGTGAATTAGCATGAATTAATCCTAAATCATAAAATGAATTTATGTTCAAAACATGCATAACAAGCAACATTCTCAATCAAAGGCGGGGAAGCTAGCTGGAGCAATATGTTAAAACATTTGTCTAGCTAAACGATAAAATTGAATGCCCCGTAGTCGGATGCTTAGCATTCCTTATCCGGGTTCACTCCATCTCTAGCGATCTTCTGTTAGGTCGCACATTTAGGAAATAAAGTACTATAGCAAGCATTGATCTATCGAGAAAGTGAAATATCACAATTAAATCGTCTTATCCTAGATGGAAAGGTCTTATTAGCAAATTTCCTTTGATGACCAAATGGATTATTTTAACCATCCTTTTCATCTATCTGCTTCTTCTTTCCTTTGCTCATTCCCTAGCAGTTTGTAACCAAAATAGCAGAGGTAAAACATTTAGGGAGTTCTCCTTATCCTTAGAGATCATCTCACGAAGTGAAAGCGAATGCTTCGTTACGTTTCTTATCCATTATTTAATAATGAAATTAGACACCTTCTGGGGTAGTAATCATGATATTTAGCTCCAATTCAGGAGATATTAGGATTACAGTACGGAATAACTCGATCGATCTCATTATCTCCATAACATGATTCTCTCGAGACAATTATGTTGATCGGGGTGTACAACATTTTGCTCTTAACACTTTTCAACATTTTCATGATCTTAGATAAGAGTAAATCATATCATAATCGACATTAGATTCTTAACCACGAGATGATGCTCCATGGTGGTTCATATGTTATTTGACCTACTGAGAAATACATCGATATACCGTCGTATCGAAGTCACGCTCTACACAAACGCCACATCAACTGAATAATACAACCAGCAAAACACAACATAGTCTCCATGATACATCATAATAGTAGTATGGTTACATACGACCCTGATAATACAACATAAAGGTTCTAGAGCATGCTTGAGAGGAGAAATAGGAGAATGGTAGTGAGGGACTTCCTATGCCACCACCGCTCTGATCTTAATCCAGCAGCCCGACAGCGGCTCCTCATCAACCTCGACGATCAACTCCCTAGAGACCCTAGGCACTTCAACGCCCGCCCATAGAGAAAAGGAAGTAAAATTTGTGATGCTTAGTAATACAAATACCACAAATGGTATCCCGACCCACGTATAATCATACTTATATAGAAGAGCATATGTATGAATGTTAATAAGACTATTCATGTAACGACCCGCATGAGAGTCGGCCTTTTTGAGGTTAAAGATCATTAACAACTTGTACACGGAGTCTGATCGATGCCACAATAACAAATATGACATCTTTGACATTAATAAGAAACAAAACTCTCTATTCCGTCGTGGTGTTCCTGACAAATCCAAGCAAAACAACGAGACAGGCGAATAAATCCACGAATAATACAACCCAAGGATATGCGAGAATTCAAAATACAACATAGGGAAAGTATAACAACTTGAGACCTAAATAAAATACAACACCTGAGAATCTAGAAATATACAAATCGACAACAAAGGGAATAGGCCGGTGAGGACTTCTATGCATCACACTTTCGCCTATGATCTTCCTTTGCCCATTTCTGTCTGATTCTCAGCCACCTCAGCGATCGCTCCAGGGAGACCCTAGGCATAAGGCAGCCCGCCCATAGAGAAAGGGAGTCGGCTATTAAGTTGAGTGAATACAAAATACCACAGACTTTGCGATCACATATAATCATGCTTATATATATAACATATGTATATACATTGCCGTCTTTACATGGGTAATAAGCATCCCTGAATCACATAATACTATATGCATGAGCCTATAACCATGACAACTGCATAGTCCCGCTGACAAAAACACATGCAAAATATACCACTTAATATATATGAAGGGTTCCCGTCGTGAGATTTGTACTACTTCGAGCCAAAGCGATAATGGTAACTCTGGGTAGTCCTCGTGCTAGGTCAAAGCTCAGCTCAGCTTTGATGAGCGAGATGGGAAAGCGAGATTATGAAGGAAATTTGAATTCTATAAGATTTACTTGAGAAAATGAAAAATTCCATAGAAATGTCAGGAGGGAGGTAAGTTCGGCCCTTATGGAGAAAGAAAAGATAGATTTTGTGTTTTGAAGAAATGAGGATAAGTATGGACTTAGTGGTGGTAGGTAGAACTTTTAAGTGGAGGTTAGGTCTCGTTAGGTAGCAACATAATTAGAACACGAGTGAAATTAATTTCAAACTACTCCAAAATATATTATCATTCGGCTTCGTATTATCATTATTGATTTAAAATTTTTAACTTTAACCGTAAAACACTCAACGGACAAGCCAAAATCATATAAAACAATTGCTGCTTATACGGAGCGGGTTATTTCGATTCAATGAACCACTACTCTCAAATTTCATAGTAACCTCTTATTTAATATTACTACTAGATCAATGAAACACGCCACGTATATTCATAACCGTAGCAGCGCGCAATCAAATATTCATTCAAATAAAACAACACAAACAATATTAGTTGGTCAACAAAAGTAGCGCGTCGAACCTCCGTACGCCGTCCATCCACCAACCGCGCTCCACGACACACGTCTCCCACGACACAGATATATATACATTACAATCCTCCCGACCCGGTACCCCCACCGATATGCATATCGCTTGAACCTCCAGTCATCCTGCAGTTTGCCCCTCGATATGCATATCACACAAACCTCGGATTCGAGAACACACCGATGTATCTATATCATTTCACTTTAAATCAACTTTTGCAAAATAATACACACCCGACCCTGAAGCAATACGCGGCAGCAGTGACACGATACTTTAACAATGATACTACAATCATAAAAACTACACAACAATCTCACTGCCATTAATCTATTATAAATTTATTATAAATACATAACAAACACATACTTAAATATATAATCATAATATATGAAGGTTCCCGTCGTGAATTTGTACTACTTGTAACGACCGCCCAGGTCTTTGAGGTGAAATCATTAAATCCACGAACACAGTCACCATGCTCGATATGCGACTACCAGTTTAAAACTGCTCGTTTCATCAAAAATTGATTCCCATTAAGATTCTCAGCCAGCAGTTTTAAAATTTACAATCAATCGGTGATATCGAACCAACTGACTCCATATATATATCACGTATCCCAAATAAACGATATGCGGAAAGGCTACAAGCGGAAGTAAATCTTGTATTCTGAATACAAAAATAATTGCAGCAAGGCTAAAGTTTGAAAGAAATAAAGAATTACAACAATCAAAACGGTTGATAGCATCAAAATGAAACATGAGGATCTGGCCACCGATGCTACTTTAGCCACTTTCGGAACAAACTCTCCAGCCGGCCTCTGCGGCTCCCCGACTAGCGGCGCATCAGCACGGCACAAATGAAATGCGCCCAAAGCAAAAGGGGTAAGCCATGAAGCTTAGTGAAAACTTAACACAGGGGTGAAACATGCTGGGCAGAGGCAGACAATATTATAGTCAGAATTTGAATAAAAATACGTATATATCGGGACTACCTAATAAAGGTCATCTGATAGGATTCGAAAAAGGTCTCGGGCATAACATGTTAAAGGAATATAATAGAAGAGGAGTCTCGATAAAGGCACCTGATCACAAAGAATGAAATCATAGGGAAATGGCCAGCGACTATAACTCTGAGTAAATCACCTTACATCTGCGTATCTCCTGGCTAGTATACCAACCTCTAATGAAGGCACATATTCTCGATCCAGAATCTGCGGGAATGGACCAATCCTTTACTAAACACCGCTCTTATGCAGTATAAGGCCAAACCGCCCTTATACCATAGTGTAAGGCCACACCCGATAATGCACACAACAAAGTGATCATAAAGACTCGTACACCGCTGCTTATGCAGTATAAGACCAACCGCGCGCCTGCCGTAGTATAAGGCCACACCGACAATCTTGTGACAAAGTGATCAAAAAGAGTCATACGCTCTTATCGCGTAGTATAAGGCCAGCGCGTCCATGTCACACTGAGGAAGGGAGGTAAACAGCTCCACGTAATCATCATCTATAGAGATTCGTATCCAAATACCTAAGTCACCTCGAGTCACGCATAACTCCATTGACACCTCTCGGTATGCCAGCTACTCACATTCCCCAGAGCAATATCCAAGCTTAAAGCTGAAATATCTCACAATCATAAATCCAATTACAACCACCCGAAAATGCCGCGAGAATGCGTAAGTGCCGATAAAAGATACCCGATACAACTTGAGTGCGGGCAAAGGCCACAATCGAAACATAGAAGTTGGGAGTTCGGCTATACTTACCTCAGGCAAATCTTCAGCCTTTTGATTACAATAGCATAATCATAACGTGAAACCACTGATGATGAATCGCTTTGTATTATTACCACAAAGACATGTATATCATTCTCACGTAATCATAATGACGTATATCATTCTCCACGTAATTATACTTACAATGACATGTTTCACACAATTTAAAATGAAATGCGTAATGTGAGATAGTACTTTCGCCTCTGTAGCTACCACAAAAACTAGCTACTCGAAACACAATCAGTAAGCCTCCTTTCCACAATCGCGCTAACTTAAAAGCTTACCAGAAAGTATAATAAAAAACTACTACTATACTTGCGTTTCTAGAAGATACACAACTTGACTCTTAATTGGAGCGATTTCTAAATAGTCTCTGATAATAGGATAAAACAACAAAATAATAACCCGTCGGACCGACCAGGTGGGACAGCACAGAATTTCCACCTTATCACTTAAACATTTTATATCAACTTATAGGTCATTAACCACCAGTCTAAAAGTACTTAGCAGCCTTACATATACTCCAAAATATCAATTAGAACTCAACTTACAAATCACACTTTCAACCTAACACCTTTTATCAATCTTAAAATCTGAATTTTAACCTTCTGATATCTACAATAAGGTCCCAATTAAAGCTTCGCTACACATTTAAAGTCTTATAAAAATATCAACAATAAAAGTCAACTATAACCTATAGAAAAGTCAACCCCGTCTCAAACATGTAAACAACCACTAAATCATGAATTACTCCTTATATGCATCACTTAGCACCCATAACAAACTTAGAAACATCATAAAATTGAGTTATGCAAAGTCAACCAAAAGTCAAACATAAAAATTCAGCTCAAACTCTATCTTCATAAATCAAAATTTGTAGGGAAAGATGATGGGGAAAGCTTTGATAATCAACGAGGATCTTAACAAGCAACAAAGTGAAGAAATGGAAGAAAAATTTGTGTGTTTGGTGTGCTCGAGGGGGTCTGACTGAAGTCTTCAAGAATGGAGGAGAGGTTTTTGTGTTTTGTGTTGTGATAAGTGGATAGAGGATAACTAGCAGCAAGTCTTAGGAAACCACACGGGGAGTTTATGCCCGTTTGTCAGTCGAGTTATCAAGCGATTTAACGATCTAACCTTTCAGGTATCCCCGGCTAAGCACTTCTAAATTATAAATGTAATTAGAGGCTCAAATAAATTTTCTGAGGAATTAATATTATTGTAAATTAGCAGACGGATTAGCCCACATACTACTTCTCGAGCAAAAGCAACCAAAAATAACTTCTAGGTAGTCCGGCGTGCGGGTCGAGACTCAGCCTCGCATCAAGCGATTATATCACACGTTACTTTACTATCCTTTTTTTAAATCTCCCTTTTTTATATCTATTAAATCCCAAATAAAGATCCTAGTTCAAATTGTAGTAAAGTGATCCAACAAAGCACTTACGGAAATAACTTTATAGCATGAAAATCTATAAATTTTCATTTTAAAACCCGATTATATTTATTCAAAATCTCATAAATTCAAAATTTTGAAGTGAGAATGTCGACTTACAATAGCTAATCGGTAAAAATATATCGATGTCCAATCCAACCAGCAAAACATCCTAAACCATCGACTAAAATAGCACCGGAAAATCAACTCATTGACTCGACTCAATCAGCCTCGAGACCTATAAATCCCTAAAAACACCACACACAACTGAAACTACTCAACTAACTTCTCATACACATTTAGTTTAGTTATCAACTTTCCAACAATTTCTTTGTTACCAATCGTGAAACTCTGGTTGGGAAAAAAGATTTACTACTGGCGCGCTAACGACTAATAGAACCATGAAATCTCAACCCGTTCCGATCCTCGACAATTTCGGCCATCCTTTACCCTGATAATATCACTTTAAACAATTTCTAATCAATCCAAAATCAATTTTTCCCAACTACTATACCCATTTCAGCAACCTTTAATTCAACACTGACTACTACTCAACTTTCACAAACAACTCATTATATTCTCGCCACGACCAATATCAAAACATCAAAGTTATACCCACGAAACAACTATATTAAAGAGTCGTAACATCATACTACAATTTAAAGGTGATTTGGGAAAAAGTCAACAAAAGTCTACTCTCAACATCCAACACATTTCAACCCCAAAAATCCATTGTTATAACTTCTAACCACATAATTTAAGCTTAGATGATACATATTTGTCATTAAAATCTCAAACCTCAAAGTCAACTTAAAAGTCAAACCTCAAAATAGTCAACTATAGCTCAAAATAATTAGATTTGAAGATTGAAAACCATACCTTTGATAATCGGAAGATGAGGAACAAGATTAAGGAGCTAGATCCAACAAGAAAATGAAAAAAAAACAAGGTGAGGGAGACAGGGGTGGTTCGGCCAAGTGAGAGAGGAAGGGAATGGGGATGGGTTTTGTGATGAAGAAGAGAAGTGAGTAGGGGTAGGTGAGATATTTAGGATGATGATTAAGTCCCGTTTGGTTGCGGTGTTATTTCTCCACTTTTTGTCATTAAACTTAAATGAAACGATTTCAATTGTTATTTTCATGACATAAATTACTACTCTCTATCTGATCCTCGTATATCAATTTTATTCGAAATCATTTTATACTATCTCCGGTCCACCCTCAAGCGATATATATAATAATTTAATTGCTTAGCGTATGGTTAGTTCACATTAAGTATTACATATTCAATATTAACAAATGGCAGCTTCAGTCATTAACATATATGATATTTCGGAGTCAAAGTACATTCTTAGGAAAGGGATTCATAACGGACTACATCAAAAATACATAAAAGAACAACTTAATACACATGTCATAATGTTCTATAAATGATTATGAAAACTTATACTGTGTTTACAATCCTTAAACACGCAAAGTATACGAACCCGTCTGTATGTCGGATTTGCGAGCATCACACATTGACTTAAGCTATGCAACAAGTGTACAATCCATAATTATGACCATCATAACTTTTGAGATTAATAAAGTTAGCGTAGACCGTATGGCATTGGATATCACGTTAAGCAAACCAAATATATACGTAAACTCGGAATGAAGATAGTGTAGTTCGAGGTTCTTAAATAAATAACTTATAATATTCCATTGGGACATCCCCGGATGCAACCGCATGCGCCATACTAAGCGAGTCCATACGCAGAAGTGACCTATCCCGACTTCATATTTTGGTATGACATTAGCACGCTTATTTATTAGGTGGGATTTGTTATATTTTATTAACTCTTCTGATACGTATCAAGTATATCAATCAAACAAAACAGAAACATATACTCATGAATCATAAGAAAAAGCCATAACTACGATTGAAAAGGGTATGATATAGTTATTAGTGGAAAATGTTTCTAAACTAGAGTTAGTTTCATAAACAGTTTTTCCTATTGGCTTATCCCCTTAGGTGGATTAATATCTAATAATTAATTATAACTAATTATTATTAACTATCTGGTATTTATGTATTTCTGTAAATACAAAATAATACACCTTTTGAATAATAATTATAGGCCATATTATATTTTAGACAATTAACTACCAAAATTTAATCGGATCCTAGAGAGTTTAATCGGAAATATTTTAGACAATTAACTACCAAGAATTTTATTTATGTAAATAATATTAATTGGATGTTAAAAATTAAATTAAGAATCAAAGTAATGCTACTTTATCATTTTTTTCTATGTGTAGTCTGTCCATGAATTGATCCAATGCCAGAAATCAATGTGGCTTTATTTCCAAATTGGTTGTGGCCCGAAAATCAAATTGTTCGAACCTGGCTACTCTCAAAACTTGTCAGATTTGGGTACCTATGTCAAGTTTGAGGTGACATTTGCTGATAACATAAATTTATTCAATAAATATCAAAATTAAATTAATTAATTAACTTCCAATTTAATAAATTATATTTTGGAATTTGGCTAATTAAATCGTACGATCAAATAAAATATCTACATGTGATGTCTATTATCAAATTATAAATTATCACATAGAAACTTGAATCGTCGAATTATGGTCTGACCTATGAGAAATGGGATCATAATAAATAATTATCCCCTCTAAAGAAATGTGTTGAAATAATTAAAGGGCTAGATAATTATGTCTCCTAAATAAATTAAAAGATATAATTTATCGATCAAATCATATAATTATTTTTTAATAAAATTGGGAGAATAACTATTGGGAGACCCAAGCCCAAGAAAAAGCCCAAGCCCATCACTCAATATGCCTATAAATAGAGGCATTCTCATTCATTTTCGGAGATAAAATTTCATTTATAAAAAGAAGACAAAAAAGTAGAAGAAAAGAAAAACTCTACAAATCAGAGAACTCTCCCTCAACATTCAAGTTGCATTTGAATTGAGCATTGACACAGTCAAGCCTTTGAATCTTCGAATTTTCAAGTATTTGAATCTTCAAACATTAAGTCTTCAAATCTTCAAACATTCAAGCATTCAAGTTCAAAATCAAGTTATTCAAGCCCTTGAATTGAAGTGCACGACATTCAAGTGTTCGAAGTTACAAGTATTTAACAATCCAGTTCAAGAATAAGCTGCTAAGGCCCTTGGCTTGTAGTATGAAGTAGAATCAAAGGAATAAATAGAGATTGCACCTTCTTATTTTCTTGTGTTTGATTATCTTCTTTAGACTTAAGAAAATTTATTATTACAATTGATACTGAATGGTCTAATTTTATACGAGTTGAGCTATGCCTCGAATGCAACAATCCTACAAATTTGGAGTTACCAAGATTACCATACTTTTGGGTGAATCCGGTGACACCAATTCAAATAACATATCAATAACATCTTCTAACAGGTTCTTTTGAAAATTTACTCATTGTTTGCTTTCACAATTTTTATTATCCCATGTTAAACATCTTAGTTTTTAAGGGATCGAACATGTTTGTCACGTACAAAGATAGTAATTTGTGGGAAGTTGAATTGTTTTTTTGTTATATTATCAATGTATATTAATTGAATCAATTACTTTTCATTTTTAATTTGTTTGATATAATTATGAAATGTGTAAAAAATAAAATACAATCCATCTCATTAAAGAGATGACATGAAATAATAAAAAGAATGGGGCATAATGAGGATAATAATAATAAAGGATAAAGGATCCGAACAGATTATTCATCAATCACAAAATCTTAGCCAATAATAGGCATTTCCTTATAATAAATCGGATCGATTGTCGACAAAATCAATAATTCTTACTTTATTATGGAGTAGATTAATAAGAACCACTAATAAAGATGACCTAATATGGTAAAAATTCTTAAGATCAGTTTTAAATAAACACTAATGTCGAGAATAATGATATATAGCTACCACAAATGCACAATACAAAAAACAAACGAGAAAAACTCTCTTGGAATGTACTGCCTATATATAGGTTGGTCTATATTATTAATCCTCATATACATATCGAGGCATTTGAAGATATATTATATCTCATTGCTCAATCTTGATTATCGTTTATATTCGTGAACATGGCAATCTCCAAGGTTATGAAGGCTGCTATTGCATTGTGCTTGTTGGTCACCTTTGTTCAGGCTGATATTGACTCCCAACACAGCTATGAGACATCAAAATGCACTACACAATGCTTGTTCACATGCATGAAAACCAACGTGCTTGCATTGAGCGAATGCCTAAGGGAGTGCCCAAAGACTTGCCTCAATCAGAATAATCATGTGGCTAATGCCCCCAACCCCAACCAATATCTTTCTTGATGGTATTATCAAAAGACAAATATCCGAAGACAATCCCAATAATCATGTGGCTAAGGCCCCAGCCACAGTCAAGCCCAATATATTCTTTGATTGAACTTGTCAAATAAACGAAAGCTAGCCACAACCAATCCCAATATATATATTGGTGATCAGATCAAAAGGAATTGAAGGCATGCAGTTGCTCTTTTATAATTATTTCACATGTATTTATTCCTAACATGAATTAGTGATCTTCCTTTGTTTGTTTTGTTTAGATAAATGTTGTATATATATACAATGTTGAATATGTATACAGACAAAGAAAGAAAAAAAAAATACTATTGTGTTAGGAATCAATAAACATGTAATTCACCTGAAATGATTTATGAAAATGATTCATCCAACTTTATTAGACTTAATAACTTTTTTCATTATTGGCTGTTTTGATTTTCTTATGTTTAATCATATTTGGATTTTTAACTTGCATACAAAACGCAAAAACATACAGTGTAATGATAAATTATTAAAGAATAGATTTTTCTTTTCGTTTAAATATGATTCTTCACATTATTAGACGACAAAACTCTAAGCCAAACAACTTCCTAACTGCTTTAGTGGAAACTACATATTCGGTGGGCTTAATTTCTTGTTGCCGCTATAATATTGAATAAGTTTTAAATTGCCCTCTAATACTATTATCATTTCAAGTTTTTCTCTAAACTACACTAAGATTCAGATTACCCCCTCAACTATTCAAATTGCCTCCAGATGTGATGAAATTTTATTTTAGCAAAAGGGCAAACTCGGATTTACTCATATAATAGACTTTTGGGACACTTTTTACATATAACTAAATAGGTGTACTAATGTTTTAGTGGTTGAACAACAGAATCTTGAATGGGTTAGGTGATAGTGGTTTTGGTTGGGGTGGTGGTGGATGTGGTGGGGTGGGGTTGGGGATATGGTTGGGTGAGATTTTTTACTAAATATAATTTTAATTAATATTTTGGTTGTTATTAAAACAAGTGCACATGTTTAGTTATATGAAAAAAGTGCTGCAAAAATCTATTATATGTCTAGGTCTGAGTTTTTCCTTTTGCTAAAACAAAATTCCATCACATCAAGGGGCAATTTGAATAGTTGAGGGGGCAATTTAAAACTTAGTGAAGTTTAGGGGCAACTTGAAACGATAATAGTAGTAAAGAGACGTTGAAACTTCTGATAGTATAATGTGCAATAAGAACTAGCCTATTAGATAAGTATATATATAGTACGGCGAGTTGTATGGACATGGGCCATCGACCCATGCGTGCTAGATTGATGTAGGCGTCACATCGCGGTTGCCAAGGGACACGTGGCGGCGCCACTCGAGGGAAATGAAGCCCGGTCTGAAAGCCTTGCCTTCATGCCTATAAATACCAGTATTATCTCGACATTTGAGGTAATCTAAATTTTTAGTATTTATCGCTCCTCGACCACACTTTCAAGTCTACTTGGCCGACTCGCGAGGGATCAATCTTCATGAGGAAATGCAACAATGACTGACAAGGACCAAAACAATACGACCCGTACCTAAGCGTGGCGTCTCGGCTGTTATAGCAAAAGTGGTGGATAGCCCGGAGATGGTTCGCCCAGCATAACTCTACGCAACCCAAAACTTAAAACCAAAAATATGGTAGGATCGTTTAGGCGCCGTCTCTGCAGAAGGCATTAGTCAAGTTCACTTTAAATCAAAATCCGGCATAGCTGGCATTTGAACCATAGATTCCAAACTAATATACCTAGCGAATTCATGACGGCCCAGCGATGTTTCCACCAGCAGTTAAATACCTGGGATATTAGAGTAGTATAGAGGGCCGGTACACCGCCGAGGAAAGAGAGGATCGAAGACAAGTGGATCCAAATTTTGGAAAAAGATAGGCTTGTCAGTGAGCAAGGGATTTAGACTCTCTCAAGAAGCCCTTTCGCCTGAGAAGAAGAGGAAGCTATACCACCAGCGAATCATACACGATTGGCGATCCTCTATAGACATTAGCATATAGTCGGTTGGCACCGCAAAGTCCGTATTCCCAGGTATATTGGATACTAGGAGTTATTCCTATGCACCATCGTGTGGAGCAGAACCCGGTACCTAGAGTGGACCCTAATGCGGCGTGTGCAAAGAGCTTCTAGCGACTTCTGACGAGTTTGATGAATTTAAACAAGCGGTCTTTGCAGGAAGAGAGCAAGTAATTTATTGCCTCGAAATAATACCGGTTGAATGTTGTGCCTATACCAACAGGGTTTATTCTACCCCAGTTTATACAATATAATGGTATTGGTGACTAGAAGCATTTGAAGGAATTTTTAGCTTGGATATTCCTTTCAGAATGATATTGAAACATTTATGCAAAGGCGTTCTAATGGTTTGGTGGGGCTGTTGGATTTAGTATATGGAGTTACCCGATGGAATTCCTATCAGTGCTATACTAGTGCAACGGAAGCTTCCATTGCCAAATACAATACATCAATCACCAAAAAGCAGGATGAGCAAGCTTTGATGGATCTGGAACAGAGGCCACACGAGTAGCTCAGAGATTTCCATGAGCAATAGAAGGCCATTTTGAACAACATACCAAGCATTGATAACAAGATTGCTTACATGGAATTTTGTCGGGGGCTCAGTTATGGCAAATTGAAAAAGGCTTTCATATTTGGATACTCTGCTGACAAAGGATGAGTTGACCAAAGTGGTCAATGAGCACATTGACTTGAAAAAGTTGCAAAGGAAGGAAGGTCCCCATAGCGAGCTTCTAGAAAAGTTTAATAGGAAGGACTTGCAGGGTCTATCAAAGAACCCATATAGCTGAGACAGACAGCGTGACAGGGGGGCAAAAATTCAAGAGAGACATATTCCCCCACGCCAAAGAGAGCTAGTTCGCTATACCAGGCTAGCTCGAAGTCGATGCACTACGGCCATGCACCATTCTGAAATTACATGCGAGATTTATTCTAGATGGCGAACAAAAATTTATTGCCAAAACCACCACTTGAGGGGGCCAAGCGACAAGAGGGACAAGTCTCGCTACTCCCCAGATGCCATCGAGGCCAGCGGTCATGACATCGATGAGTGTCGAGATGTTGAAGGTTGAGATCGGCCCAGTCGAAGAGGCTACTTGAAGGAATTTGTGGACACAAGGGGTAGGCCATAGGGGCGCCCCATAAGTCCACAAAGAGAAAATAGAAATTATTCGCATGGGCACGGTGTGAGTCCACACCGTGAAAAACATAGAAGTAGATGCAGGCCAATCACCGGCTATTAGTTTGGTCATATTGACCGCAAATCACCGAGGGGTCGGCGAGAGGGGTGATTCAAAGGAATTAAGGAAAAGGAGTATGCCGGGAGAGAAATTGCCTTCCTTGAATCATCACGCCCCCCATGTGTTTGAGTCTATTTCATTTTCGATGTTGAATTACTTGAGGCATTGAGATGCAGCTGATGATCTAGTGTTTATAGCCGGGTGATGGTGAATTTCACGTGGGTGATGGGATGTTCGTGGACACGGATAGTTCGGCTAATATTCTATACTTGTCCATATAAAAAGATGGAGAAGCACTCTCGATATGCACTACAACCAATGCATACCCCTTTGTGGGGGTTTACTAGGCATTCGGGGTATGTCAATGGGGATAGAAAGCGTTGTATTTTACTATGGGTTCGGGTAAAAAGAAATTAAAACTTCGAGCCCGATCCGCATTATTAGACACCCCCGACTCATCTGCAATGGGTTAGGATTCGTGACCAATAATGTGCTTAAGGGCCATTGGCCATCTCGATTGCACCTCAAGCTAAAGTTCCCAACCGCATGGGGCATAAGAGAGATATGTGGTAATTAGAAGAAGGCAGGAAATGTCTTTATCAATCATCGGTTCCTCAGCCCAGGAAAAAGAATCGAGAAAAGGCGGCATGTCCGAGAAAAATCACCACGAGGTGATGTCACGAATGTAACGCCTAGAAAGAAAAGACAATTCACCTAAAGAGCGAGAAACCTCAAGAGACCACTTACTCATGAGGAGATTGTCATGGTTCCATTTGCTAAAGGAGGCAACGAAAAAGGCGTTCCGCGCCTAGGAGCACGATCTTGCTGGGAAGTAAAGAGCATAAAGGAGAAGCTTCGATCAATCTCATTAGAGAATACAAGGATATATATTAAGCGGGGACCGGAGGATATGCAGTATGAACACATCGATCGCATTGCACAAGCTACATGTTGACTACGTAATGTGCCCATCAAGCGAGGAAAAGCAAACTTTTAATTGAGAAGAATCAACTTGATTAGAAGCGAGAAGTTGAATTGTTTGTTGAGGCAAATTTATCCAGCGAGCTCCGGTTCCCAGAATGGATTGCAAACGTGGTGTTGGTAAAAAAGTCAAATGGAACATGGAGGATGTGCATAGACTTCACATGTCTCAATATAGCATATCTCAAAGATTTCTACCTCTTACCATGTCTGGAGAGGCTTGTGGATGGTAGCGCGGGTCACGAAGTCTTTAATTTTATGGATGCTTCTCGGGGGTACCATCAAATTAAGATGTATCTTGAGGATAAAGAAAGCTGCTTGCATCGCTTAGAGTATGCTCTATATTTAAGGAAGGTGATGCCGCTTTGAAACTGAAAGAATGCGGAAGCCTATCGGTGTATGGTTAATTCTATTTTCGCTTGATCAAATTTGGCGAAACATGAAATATATGTTGATGATATGTTGGATTAGAACTAAGGTTAAATTTGGTATCTGAAGAATCTAAGAGAGACCTTTAATCAGTTGAGGGCGAGCAAACTAAGAATCGGCCAAACAATCCTCATTTAGGGTAACCCTCGAGGGAAGTTTAGGATATATGATCAGTGAGCGAGGAATTGAACCAAATGCTGATAAAATCAAGCCAATACTCGACATGCAGCCCCCTCGTGAGTACAAAGATATCCAAAAATTCACAGACCTCTAATTGAGAGTTGCCTTGTCACTAGGAAAATTTATCTATCATTGAATTTAATTTATCATACATTTTATTAACCTAAAGCTTCATGACGCACTATAGCTCAACAAGCAAAAATGTCATGTAAGCTTATAGCATATGTGACATATATGTAATCAGGCTCACAAATGTACAAGAAACAATTCACTACCATACCTTTTAAGGTTGTAGGAGGATTCCTTTAGTACTCAATGTATAAAATATTATAATGCGGGTTGTATACAGCTAACCTTTAAGGAACTTCAAGGTTCATGTCTTTCACTCTTGACCCAGCACAGTTTGATCAAAATACTCCCGAAGATGAAGATTCTAACTCCGTTTATACTATGTCTCAAGTTTGCAACTTGAATCTTTAGTAGTCTAATCGTTTCCATTCTTATCTCTTTTGAGATGTGAACTTCCAATAACAATGTCATATATCCATCATCCGGTGATCACATTCTTAGGAACATTCTTTGGATCTTTAAGCCAAGCACAAATCATGATCATTACTTAAGAATATTCTTTGGCTAATCAATAAGAATAAGTTTGAAATAGACATGAGCATAGTTAACCAATGAATATGTTCAACATGGTCGAAACCAAATATTTGATTAAAATTCATTTATGACTATGTGTTCATTTAATGGAAACACGTTTCTTACTTCTGATGAAGATATGCGTCTAGAAGGTAAATAGAAGTGAGTTCTACACTCCTTTCGTGTAATCATCATCTCTTTGCATTAGGCATTAGCAATGTATTAGAATTTACTCAAATAATATATTCTAATATAATCGAGATAGTTCTAACAACTTTGTTAGTGTCTCACACGATGAGCCTTGAATATATTCATGTCATATATTTGCTTTCATGCTTTATCTTTCATAATGAAGATACTATGCATCTGATAAATTACTCAAAAATACTGTTTCCTTCGAGTTATCCATAATTACATGACGACATAATCTCAACATTAGACACATGTTAAATTAGGTCTACTTCAGTGACATAATATTAACTTATCCATACAATATATTTCAAAGTTTGTTTGTCAAACATAACTCTTGAGTTGTCTTACAGTTGAGTATGAATAAATTTAATTTAAAGGTAAGTCCAATAACTTTCGATATGTGAATTTATTCAATTCATTGTGTTTCAATTACATTGAACACAATTCTTACTTGTATCTCTCAACTAGTGACACATCTAAGGTAGAATGAAATTTATTTTGGTATACAAAATTAAAATTTTTCTCCATTTATTTTTAACTTCATTAAGCAAGAATGCTTTACTTCGTATCTTATCAAGTAAGCTTTTAGATCGAGGAATGATCTCTCATTCATGAATATTTTACATTACTCATGTCGATAGTACTTAATTCAAAACTTGATAGTGTTTTTATATGATCATTGCCATACTCTTATCAATTGCTATGATGTATACGTTTCAATGCTCTTATATCCTCGATTAACTTGTACGTGAACATACAATCTAAACAAGTTTAACGTACCTCCCACTAAGTCTAGTAAGAGTTGACTCAATTTATCTTTGCAAGATTGAACTCAAGTCTTGTTAAAGTAATTTTTCACAAGTATCACTGAATTGTTTGTTATTCAAAATATCATGTCTTTGAAGAAGAAGAATAGAATAACATTCCTCGCTCTAATCAGGATCACCTGATAGATGGAAATGTGTAGGTGTCCTTATTAATTATGACATCTATTTCTAATCACACAAGTCCAAAGAAAACAGTTTGAAATCTCAACCATCTAGCTGGAGGATTTAAACTATGTGGTGATCTTATAATGTGAAGATCACCCTATCATTCACGTAAAAGCTCAATTAATAACTTTCTTTGTACCTTGTCTAAATGTCCCACTACTATACTTAACAAAGCTAATCATGATCTAAAACCATAAGAAGTCAAAATAGTAATACAAGACATAGCAGTTTAGCCTGAATTGTAATAACTTTCGTTCATTACTAATATTATTGAAGCCAATATACTAGTTGCTCGGTGGAGTATTTCGGAAAAAAAAAATCGGAGTCGAATAGTCGAAATACAGCGGATCGGTCGGTTGGTAGTATATTTCGGTTTTGAGAATTATAAAGTTTTAATTGAATGGAATGATATTATTTGGGGTTAGAAGTTAAATTTATGTTGGAGTTGTGTTGTTAAACCGAGGAGCGAGAGAAATTAAACGAAAAGCGAGCGACAAAGCGAAGCGAGTCTTGAGATATTTTGTTGTCGCGGCGGTTACAGAACTTGTTTTATACTTATCATAACCTCTTTCATCATCATCATTATCATCTTCTTCCTTTTTTCTTCCGGACCGGCTGATTTGGTGAGGGGTTTTTATATGGCAAATAACAGGCCAGGCCGATTGGCACATCACTCAGGTGACAAGCACATGGCGGGTTCAGTATACATGACTGTTTTGCATTGCATTGATTACGCTAGAGGTTGCTCTGATGAATTGATGTCGAATTAAAAGATTGGGGTTGATTGTGGTTCATATTATCAGTTTCCTTGTGGATCTTTTGGCCATATTTGTGATGGACCCTTGCAATGAAGCATTTTATTGCTGAGGCACAGCGGCAGCTTCATGAAGGTAGCGTGTGACTTGGGCACCGGCAGATCAGCGCCTCAAGCCATTATTGGGTGTCCTCACTGTTTTGGGGAAATCCAATAGTATTGAACTTTTATGGCCAGGATAGGTGGCAGCAAGCCCAGGTTTCAAAAAGTGCTACATTCAAAGATGGCATTCCTCATGAAATGGGACCAGAGCCACAGTAAAGTCTGAGCAAGAAAAATTCATTTCAAGGGTGATTGAAGCAATGTTGTAGGAATCATAAACTAAGTTGTGCCTTTGAGGCAGAATGTGACCAGGCTCATAATTTAAACAGGTAATAGAGGATTCAAGGTAGGGCAGTAATAAAGCCTTACCTTGGGAGCTTAGGAATTGATAATCTTGATGGTGGTTGAAGGAGTTGAATAGAGAAGTTTATTAAAGGTTACGATTGGGGTATTATGAAGGGGCTGGCGAATAGGCCAGTAGGATTAAGTGGGGTGTGAAGTGTTCACAGGAAATTTGCGTGGTGAGTAAACCAGTAGACTTAGTAGGTATAAGGAGTTATAGAGACATAAATCAACAAGTTTAATGTCGGGTTGTAGGTTTAAGGTAAATTGTTAGCGAGCGGGTGATAGAGGATTCGGTGGTGAGTTACACATTAATTGTATGCTTTGGAGACACTTTGGGAAATTACTAAAATTCGTATGTCGAGACAATTTGTAATGCATAAAGTTGTGGTGAGTTGGGTTGATAAGGAATTCTCTTTTCATGAATAGACAATAGACATTATTAGAGTATTATGATGACACGACTATGGTGAGACCTCGATGTCGGTGATATGAATTTTAATTTTGGTGGTATTATGGAAGCAGCGAGGGTAATTCCATAACGCTAAGATTGAAAAGTATAATAACAGCAAAAGCAGTATTATATATTACGGAGAAGATAAGATGATAAGCTTGAACGAGAAAAATTTTGTGGGTTCAATATTTGTACATTACGAGGTGGTGTAAGAGAATTAAAATTGCCTTAAGTTTATTGGCTAAGATGTGTAAAGACTCTGAGAGAGCCGAATCTTATCTTGAAGTGAGTAGGTGACAAGGTGTATGATATTACTTGGTCATAAGGGGCGTGATAGAATCTGGTTGAGATTATCTGGCGAGTTGGGTTCTAGGTAAATTTACGAGGATGAAATTTATAAGGTGAGTAAATTTGTAATAACTCGTTTCATTACTAATATTATTTAGAAGCATTATACTAATTTAGCACCAAATTGAAGTATTTGGAAAAAAATAAAAATAAAAATGTCGAATTGAATAATTCGAAATCTACGATAATTGGTGGGTAGTATGTTTGGTTTGAGCAAGAGTTTAATTGAATGAATGATATTTGGAGGTTAGAAGTTAGTATATTTGGGTTGTGTTGTTAAACCCGAGGCGAGGGGTGAAACAGCAAACCGAGCGACCATGAGCAAGTCTTGAATATTTTGTTGTGCGGACCCAGGACATTTATACTTATCCTTAACCTCTTTTCATCATCACATCATTATATCTTCTTCCTTTTCTTCTAGGATGGCGAAATTCACTTAAGATTCACAAAATTTTTTCCATTTTTCTTCCTCATTTGTGAGGCACAGTCTGAAATTTTTTACTTGGAGAGATTCCCGAAGACATTCTGGCTTTAAAGGTAAGAAAGTTCCAATCTTTTTGGAGTATTTCTTGAGTTTGAGGATGTTGACTTTTGGGAATTTGGAATTGTTTTGAGCATTGATGTTTATTATGTTATAGCATTGTAGGTTTTAAGCTTAGATTATCGTATAGCAGGTTGATAATTATCGATTTATGGGGATTTGAAAAATGTTCGGGGATCATAGTTGACTTTGTTGACTTTTTCTAAATGGTGTTTAAATGATAGAAGTGTGCTCTTGGACTATATTATTTAGGATTGTTTTTAGCTGGTGTAAGTTATGATTTTGGCGTGAGTAGAAGAATGTTCGGATATTACGAGGTTTTATGGATTGGATGGCATTGATTGATTTGAGATTAAAGATGATTTAAATGTGATGATTAGTTGTTAATATAGAATGTTAGGGTTAGTGAAACTATTAATTGGAACTGATCATTAATAGGAAAGGTTCTTGAACTTAACTTGGAATAAGGTTGAAACTTTTTGTTGGATTCATTTGGGGTATCGGGTATGAAGTTATATATATAGTTAGAATGTTATATTATTAGAATTTGTGTTGTTATAAGTAGTAATTATAATTTTGAATGTTTTTTAGCGTTGATCATGGGTAAAAATTAAAATTTGTTGGCAATTAGTGGTTTTATTTAGGTAGCCAAGGTGATACTAATCTCACGGGAGTTTTACTTATCGCGTATAGAGTATATGTTGTTGTACTTGTTGGTTGTGCTTGAGGATATGTTCAGCGTTGTTCATTTATACGAGGATGATGCGTAGATGTGTTGGTTATATATATAGTTGATTGTGTGCTTTTGACAGGCTTGTATTTGCCTCACATGTGTATGATTTTGGTGTTTTTGGATGAAAGTTTATTTATTTCTGTGTTGGTTTGTGTCGGGTGGTCTCATGGAGTCATATAGATGTTTTGTGGTGGTCTTGAGTGCATTATTGGAAGAGTTGTATATGAGTTAGATGTTAGCCGGTTGAGTTGATGTTGAGCATTTGGTTGATTTGTCAGAGTATCTTTGCCGTTCCTATTACGATTTGGTCGGTGCCTCGTACTTAAGTAACGGTGGAGGTGCCCCGTGCACCGTTACGATTAGGTGATAAAACATAATAGAGACGAGGGGCGCTAAGTTTCTCCTGCTGAGGAGTTGAGGTTGATTATATGCGCATTGGTTAGAAATCCGGACTTATATTGAGTTGTAAAGGGTTGTTGAGTTGGCTTGCACTCTTGTTGAGTTGTTGAGTTGATACTATTGTTGAGTTGACACTATTGTTGAGTTGTTGAGTTGATACTATTGATTCGTTGATGGAGTCGTTGAGTTTGGTAGTCGATTGAGTGGGTTGGTTGTATAGTTGGGTAGAGTCGTATTGTCGGAAGGAATTAGTTGTGTTGAGTCTATTTAGTTTAATATATATTGTTTAGACTTTTTGGTGTTTATGATATGTTTTATGATTCATTATATGTTTTATGACTCATTTCTTGTTTATGGATATTACTTGATTCGTTAGAGGTTGCTTGATGAATTGATGTCAATTAAGATTGGGGTTGATTGTGGTTCATATTGCTCAGTTTCCTTGTGGATCCTAGGTTAGAGGTATTCATCGTTATCGTTCTTGAGGGGTTAAAGAAGTTGAGTTGATTGATGGTTGAGATAAGCATTTGAATGAAGCAGTGGAGTGCAAGGAGCAGTATAAACGAAGTTTATGCTCATTTATAGATGATGTTGATGATATTTTATATATGGTGGAAAATTTGATTCAGGTGTGTTGGTCTATAAGTTATAGTCAATCAGCGTTGATACCATTAAGGTGAATAAGTTGATATACTAAATGAGATATTTTGGGGAGATAATTCGGTGCTTAGGTTATCTTGATTTAAGACATGTTGTAGTTGTATTAAGATAATGAAAAAAAAAAAAAATGTGGGGAGATTCCTATTATAAATATTCCGATAACAAATAGGTGTGTAGTATGATTTGGAGTAACAACTTTTAAAAATTGAGCGCATGAATTAATTGAGTTGTGTAGGTTTTGGTGAGATTGTATGTATGGTGCAGGTATCCCTAAGTTATGAAGATTGAGTTGTATCGAGTTGTTGTATTATTTAAGAGTTGTATATTAGATATTTCCGATTGATTAAGTTATCTTGCGAGTAAGTGGTTGGCCCGTGAGGGTGGGTTTATCGGTGTTAGTTGGAGAGAAGCCATTAATAAAAGATTTATCATGTTGGGAAAATATATATAATACTTGGTGTATAGTTGTTAGATAGGTAATGAACTTGAGTTATCACTTGTGTGTATGTGTGGTGAGATTACTTACGTGAAATATTTGTATTCACTTCGAACTTCCATAGCTGACTCTATTCCCGATGGCGGGCGTCGCATGCCTAGGTTGATTCTTGGAATGACCGAGATACTTTGGCCGAGTAACTACGCACTTATGAAGATGGCGATGGTGACTTAGAAGACCTCAGCAGTCTACTTTTTATTTTCTTTGGAGTTTTGTTGTATATAATAATTATATGTTGTAAAACTTAGTTGTTTGATATTTGTATTATTATTTTTTCGGTGGTTGCGGTGTTAGTTCACCCGATGGGCCGAGTTGTATTGTTTACTTATCATGTTCAAGTAGTCATTTTGCTATTGTGATCCGTCGTTGGTGACTACGATTATTGAGGATTGATGATGAATTTTGACACCGGGGGGCCACTGGAAGCGGGTAGATTTAACAATGACATTCTGATTTTTGATACCAAAATCATTTGAGATATGAGGTTTTATCAAACCTCTATTTCTTTCATGCTTTGTGTTTGAAATAATGAAGATAATCATTAAATTCAAATTAAAGAGTTCTTTGTGCATTAAACTTTAGAAATGATAATGCGAACTAAGTAGAGAATATAACTTATTTGGTTACTCTGAACCCGCAGCTTATGTTTCATCACAATTCATGAATAAAATTCAACTTGCTGGTGAATCTAAATACCAATAACATGTCTAGAAATGTAGATACACAACATTCAATATCATCCAATAGTGTTCTCATTTTAGTTATAAAAGAGATTCAATCAATTATTTAATACTTGTATGGTGGCTAAGAGATAGTATAACATATTAGTCTTCATGACATCATCACCTTTTGATTGAGATCCAAAATTTAATTATGTCTCGATTATATCATATGGCATTAACTTGAACCTAGGATTCGAATGCGTGTCCATATAATTAAATCAAGTTTCAAATAATTCTAGTATTGATACTTTTCTTTTATTAGTATATAGCCATCTTGATGGCTTATGAAGGAAGGAAAATGCGTTAGCATGTATAACACTATATTACCACAAGTTTATGGATTTCTCTTGACTTGTTTTATTTCACATAATAAAGTTATCATTTTAATTTGCCCAATTATCGGTGAATAAATTAGGTAGCGTAGTATGCCCGATCATAATATAAAATATGCATTTACAGATAGTGTAGTTCAAAGGAAAATGTAACACATTTTACAAATACGTAAAATATCATACATGTACTTCAAATCTCACAAAATGTACAAGGTATCGAAGATCCGATGTAGATGGAATCAACGATTCCAAAAATCTGAAATTTTACTTGAGACAGGTTACTTTAAATATTTATGAATTAATCAAATTGGATTCGATTAGAAAATATTTTGCCAATAATTAATTATGGACGTTCCAATAATTAAAATCATTTAATTTATAAAATTGATTAAAATTAGTTCAACAATTCCAAAAATTATGAAAAAATTTAGGTACTCTTTCGACCCTACTTGGCGTTACGTAAAAATTGGAATTGAAAATTTTTGAGCTTAAGACTTCCAAACACAAAACTTGTTTTAGTATTGAACAAAAACAAAATAAAAACTTTTAAATCATGAAACACTTTATACTAATCATCAAAACACCAAAATATACAATTTTGATGTACTTGAATATTTGAACACAGACAAAAAATACATGGCCCAAATTTCATAATATATATTTATAAGTAATTCATAAAACATGATATATAAAATACTAGATCGACATTGAACAAATTAAACATGATCTGATACCAATGAAGGGATTTGATATGATATAACTTGAATAAACTAATTCAAATAATCCTACCAGGATCAGATTTAATTGTTATAATGTCAGATCTACAACATATAATATAATATATGAACAAAAGAGCACTTACAACGCAGAGAAATTATCAACAACAATTTTTTTCATGAAGCCTCCTTTGAATTCCAATTGCTAGTACCACGAATTGGCAATGCCTCTAGTTGATCCACGCCATGAGGGGTTGAATCCAATACTTGGGTTTGCTAGAACACGTGGGAGATTGGATGGAAGAATCAAAGCAAACTATCAAGTTTGCACTTGATATTTTCGGCCTCCTCGAGGAAGATTGGAAGGCCAAAATTCTTATTCTTGGAGGCTAGGGTTTTGCTTGTTGCATCTCCTATGAAAACCTAATATAGAGGCTCTCAAATTAACCAGATAGCCCAACCCGTTAGTTAATCAGTAGACTTGTTTAATTTAATTAATTTGTTAAGTGACTAAATAATAACAAGTCATTAATAAGTAACTAACAAGTTACTAACAAGCTCAACTAACTATTTAATTAATTAAACTGACTAGTTAATTAATTCGGAATTATCCAATTTATATTTTACATTATTAATGTAAAATTCTCAATTGAGAATATTTGTTGATTACAATAAACTCTCTCAATTTAGCAAGTACTATTTTATTTCATACATGAAATATACTCGACCTATTTGTGTGTGTGTGACGCCCCAGGCTTAGATAATAGCGGCCGTATAATAATATAATAGACTATTGTATTATTATAATGGTTATCCATGAGATCTAGCAATGCGGAATAACCTACGATATTATCGTGAGAACTGACTTAAATGAATTACAATTTTTACTAGTTGAAGCGTTCTATTTATGTAATCACATTTACTAAGCGAAGCCAAATGAATTGTTACAATAATTTTATAGCAGACATAATAAAGCGAAACCAATAACTGTGATTTCGATAGGTAGAATTTAATTGATGATGTTTTGGGTCAAAGCTATGGACAATCCAAGAGGTTGCGTTGTGTTCTTGAAGGAATTAGTCTTTATTGGAAATGAAGCGGTGGAGCATGTCAAGTGTTCCCGAGATTGCTATTTCGCTATAGTCTTGAATTGGGATTTTGAGTAGTTATCGCGGGGTGGTGGCTAGGGGGGGGGATAAGACAATGGCGGAGGGGGTAGGGGTGTTATGGACGTTTTGTTTATTTTTAACTAGAGCTCATGATATGGAGCTAACCATAGCTGCAAACTAAGGAGAATGATCGACGACCAGTGGCGAGCTTTACTCTACAAGCTAAGTGGGAGTTGAGAACCCGACGGATACCTCCGAGAGGGGTTGAGAGAAGGAATCCCTGGGTGAATTCGAGTCAGCAAATTCTCCTTCAAAACTAAAAGAACGGGGGGAGGCCTTGACCGCCGTGACAAGAGGCGCTTCTAATTAAAAGAGATGCGAGCCAGGGAAAACCCATTCATTGACTCCGACGTCCCGCGGATGTTTGACGAACTGCTAAAGGCAAAACTCATATAACTACCTGAATCAAAATGCCCCGAGGAAGCAAACCGAAGCACATAACCGGATTACTGTAAGTACCATAGAGGACTGGGTCATCCCGTAGAAAAATGGTTCATGTTTAAAGAAAAGGTGATGGATTTAGCCCGACAAGGGGCAATCTTGCTGGAAGAAGATAAGGTCTCTGCCAACCATACTACCCTTACAATCATCTGATCCACTGAGGTCAAAATACCGGACAATTTATGGAAAGTAAGTTACAACCGGGAAAAGCCTGGGCAAACTACTCCAGTGATTCGGACTGCAAGTCTTGTACATGTATAGGTGGAAGTACAGGAAGGCTCGACCGCGATGGAGGTCCAAGAGGCTCCCAAAGTTGCCCTTGATGGTCCCCAGACCTTCACTCTCACCTTCTCAGATGAAGTTAATATTTAACATGACTTAAATTCATGTTAACTAGAGTTAATTCTCAACAAATCCCAGAGGATACAGGATTAATTCCATGTATCAAGGGCTAATTGTAAACCCCTAGCAAGTTGGAATTAATTACCCTAATTGCTTGACATGACCTTAAATTTATTTCAAAAGTCAACACAACACGTACTAAATTCGTGTTGCAACTAAGACTGTCTGGGTCGAACCCCGACACTTACCAAGTACGTGCCCGAGTTTGAGGGGGCATTGCGGAGCAGACTATACGTTGGCCCAACTAGAAAAGGTACTCGTACTCACGAGAAAGGCTTCGTAGCTTCGGTAAATGCACAAAAAAGTCGAACATGGAAGCATGGGACCAAAATCTTATGATTTCTTGGTCAAGGCAGGTTATGATCCCACGGAAGATAAGTCCATGGGGGCAGTTCCCACCTGAAGTAATAAGTGACAAAGTGCACGGTTTGAACGAAAGATAAGATGCAATAGCATAGGGATATCTTATTCGAAAGTCCCTCGTAGGACCTGGTTATACTCCTAAGCCTCCGCTGCGCATCCTGATCAAAAGAGTGAAAAGATTAGCGAGGTGGAAAAAGCAACGGTTAAAGATCAAAGGCAAAAGAAACCTGGCCAGTTTTTCCAAAGATTGGGGATAAACTCAACTCCCACGAAAATAAAAACCCAAAGAATATTAGTATTTCAAAGGTTAGGGGCAGCAGCTGTAGGCAACAACACAACAAATGAGGAGGCAGTCTTCTCAAGAATAGGAAAACTAACTAATGCAAACACAAATAGAAGGTCGAGCGTCTAAAGCCTCGGGCCGAGCCTGAAAATGTGCCTCATCGGCTTCAGTGCTTGTAGTTGAGACGAAGGTCTAACCACGCGCTACTCAAGGACATCGTCACCTGCAGAGTACAAGGATGAATTCTTGATGGAGACTAAAAAATGGTCTTGGAAGAAGAAGTCTAGAAAAAGAACTTATAGAGCATTAGCCGTGACCGATTACATATCTGACATATGGAAGCATGATGGGAAAATTAGCCCTGAACGCGGTGAAGTTGACAAAATACTTGACAAATACCCTGATAAATGGGTATACTGCTACATCTATGAGCAGACTATGTGGAATGAGTGTTGATAAGTATTTATTATATCATATTTTGAGGGCCTAATTGGTGTTAACTGAGAAGTAATATCAATTGTGTAGGGATGCTTTTGTCATGAATTAAGTTTAACGATCTGATGAAATCATGTGTCTTGGCTATACTTCACATTTTAAGTAAAAACCACTACTTTTGCCTTCAACTAGTTTAGTGAAATTAAGTTCTTAGTGAAAATTAGTTAAGTAGTCTAGATAAGAAATTCACTCTTTCATTATTAGTTAATGAAGGATTAAGAAAAAGAGCTACTACTTATTATATTGGCATTTGTGAGTGTTGACTCACGAGTCACTAATCCTTATTCTGATAATAACAAATTACATTAAAGCGCTAACATTTATTTAAGTGACTTCTATAGTGAGCCTAATTGGCATTCTGGGACAAGAATCAAGTCAAGACACGTGCCAACCGTTTTATGTGTTTCATTGCTTATTAAGTTACTAAGTTGTGTAAGAATATCTCTAACTTATTAAGTTGTTAAGTTGTGAGAGAATGGCTTTTGGGTTTTTAGTTGGGCTTTTAAATCGTTTTTAACTAACTTGATTGATAAGTCCTTGTTGTGTTGTTCATGTTTGATTGTCGATTGAATAAATCTCGAATCTTAGTGTAATGACTTGGTGTCATTTAAGTAGGCATCGGAATTGAATCAAGCATTTTAATCAAGCTTGAAAAACACAGTCCATCGAGACCTCCATTGAGACCTATGGCTCTCGATGATGGTCTCGATGACGGGCAATGGGCTTTCATGCTTGGCTTCATTAAAAATTAGCCCCATCGTGCTCTCCATCAAGAGATGAGCACTCGATGAATAGAGGTCAATGAGCTTCCAAATTTCATCGTGTGCTCTCGTCATTGTGTCTTGAGTCCCGCGATAAAGAGGCAACGATGAATTGTTTGGCTTATTCAATCAATATTCATCAAGAGTGCATGGAGGGCCATGGCACTCGATGATGCTCTGATGAGGATTGCGAGGAATGCTTCATTGGGGAACATCATCGTGACCTCCATCGTGGGCTATTGACCCCGATGCGTGATCTCGATGGAGTGATTTCTGAACTAGATTTTCATCCACTATAAAAGGAAATCATCCCCGTTTTAGAAACCCACTTTTGGAAACATCAAAATTCTTAATCTTGAATTATCCAAAGAAAAATCCATCTCACTCACTTATACTTTTCAATCTTAATTTGTTGTGTGATCTTCATAGAGCTAAATTGTAATACTCTTATCTAATCCATTGAGAGATTATCTTTTTCAAGGAAGTAACTTTCTTTCGAGAAAAGGTTAGTATGGCTTTCACGAATAGGTGGTTTTCTTACGTGAAAGTGAGCTCGATTGTGTGGGTTGATTAGCGAGATTTCACAATTAAGCTACAGAAGTAGCTAGAAGAAAGGTTAGTTTAAAGTTGGGTGCCTTGAATGCTCGATGTATTCGAGGTTGCTTGAGGAGATTCTCGAGTTGTTGCCTAGAGGAGTAGCTAGGTGTCTAGTAGATTGCTAGAGGTATATTATGAGTTTCTTTCTTGTATGCCACAAATGGTGATCTCCGGAAATAATACACGAGGTTACTTTTCCAAATCCCGAGGTTGCAAAGCCAAGGGTCGAGCAGAAGGTTTACCGAAGCTCGTTATATCGTTATGTATCGTCTCTAACCCTATACTATTTACTTATTATTAATTTATATAATTTTTATTGATAGAAATTGATTATAGATTGATTGTGTATGTAATTGTATAATTGTGTGAATTGTGTTAAGGTTTAAGTTGAATTGGCAAAGTATATTAAGCGCGATTAATTGCGTGAATCTTGGTATAAGTTTCAACAGCTTAAAAATGAAAAAGATTTCAATATTATACCTTAATCCTAATTCACCCCCCTCTTAGGATTGCATATAGTCTAACAAGTGGTATCAGAGCGAGTCACAATAGTTGAGTTTAGCTTTAACAAAATATAGTGTTTGATAGCCATCTGTGACGGGATGAGATGGGAGATCCGCCACAGGTTATCATTGTTGACCTTCCCTAGTTTTCATGAGTTGAAAAATGCTGCGTTGAGGGTCGAGATGGAGTTGGTTGAGCCTGAAGCCCGGTGGCGAAAGGGGCAACGAGGAGGCGTTGGTAATGATGGACCTTCCGGTTCGAGATTTCGGCCGAGAGGGAGAGTTAACCCGGCCGAGACTCGTCCGGGTCAGAATCTTTTCAGTACACCGGTAGTTCGTCCGAGTTATTCGGCGGCTTGTACGCATAGCATTTTACGCGGATCTGGTGGATCTCAGAGAGGTTATCAAGGGAGGCAGACTAACATTGAGTGTTTCCGTTGTGGTAGACCGGGTCATAAAGCTGTGGAATGTGCGGAGCGAGTTGCTTGATGTTATCGATATTTAGGAAGGGCACATTGTTGCTGGTGTCCCCAGAACAAAGTGTTAGTGTAACGACCCGGCCGAATTAAAGCGCCGAGGTAAAGAATCATTATAATCCACGAACACGAGTCACCATGCGATGGGCGGCTTCGGTTTAAAGAAACTACGCATTTTATCCACAAATTTGGTTTACAAGAAATTCAAAATTCTAGAAAAAAAAAGTTTTTTAAAATTTTACAATCCGTCGGGGGTGATATTTAACTGACAGTATATACAACATATCTAAAAAGAAGTAATGCGTGAGGCTGGCGAGTAAATACGTATCCTGAATACAAAGTAATTGCCTGACAGGGCTAAAGTGCGAAAAGAAATACAACAATCAAGAAAAGCGGTTGTGGCCTTGGCAAAATGAGGCGTGAGGATCTAGCCGCCCGATCTTCCGCTTTAGCCGCGCTCGGAATATAAACTTCTCTAACGGCCTCTAGCTATTTGCCGCTGTCAACTGGCACAAATGAAATGCTGCCCAAAGCGAATAGGGGTGTAAGCCGCGAAGCTTAGTGAAAACTTAACACAGGGGTGAAACTTAAGCCATACGAAACGAGACAGTCAATAGATATAGTAGTCAAATATGAATAAATATGTATATACCCAGGACTACCTAATAAGGCCATATCATAAAATTCAAAGAAGGTCTCAGGCATAACATGTCAAGATATAATACAAAGTCTCAATAAGGCACACAATCACCAAATAAATTCACTCGGCCTTCAACAAACGGCTATAACTCTAGTCACACCCGAACCATTTATTTACCATCTGGCATAACTATCTTAACCTCTGTGTCTTGGCATATGCTCCAATTAGATTACTGCGGGAATGGACTGTCGCTAACGCTTATCGGCTCTTATATCGTAGTATAAGGTCAACGTGACAACGATGCACCGCAGCGGAAATAGATTCATGAATAATCTTGGCTAACATACTGCGAAGTGTAAGGCCAAACCAGCATATACGTAGTATAAGGCCAAACCCGGCACTTATGCAGTATAAGGCCAATGAAATCACCTAACCTAATCATCCCAACTATAGGGTCATATCTTAATACTCGAAATCGCCTCGAAGTCGCATGCTCAACGACACCTCCCGTCAACCTTTCTACTCTATTCCCCGACAAATATCAAAGCATACAACTAAAGCGTCTACTTAATCAAAAATCAATCGGAGCCGCCCGGCGAAGGTAGAAATCTGAAGTGCCGACAAGGCCGGAGCCTTGAAAATAATGTAGAGAGTTGACTGTGCCACCGAGCAAGTCTTGATGCCACTGATACAATCACGTAATCGTAATAAATGGCTCGCTTTCAAATGAATGCTTTACAATCATACAACAATGACATGTATACTATTTACCATAATCATACTCCTCACCTTTAGTACCACAAATCATCCACGAAATCACAATCACGGTAGCCTTCACGCGATCAACGCCTAACAAAACACCGGAAAGTACAATGAAACCTCTTGCACTACTATGCTTGCGTTCTAAGAAGATACATTGCGGGACTCTCAAGTGGGCAGTTAAGCTTTGCTTGGTCTAAAGAAAGCAGCCCAGAGGCAAGACAACGAAATAGCAACTCCGTCGGGACCTGGCCAATCGGCCTACAAAATTTCCACCTTATCGCTAACATTTCAAATCGACTTATAAGTCATCTTATTTAACCACCGAGTCCATAAATAACAACTATCTCCAAATCTCAGTACACTCAACTTACCAATGCTTTCAGCCTAACCCCCTCTGTCGATTATAAATCACAGATTCTAACATTACAACAACTTCTGATAAGGTCCCAAAATTAGCTTACACATTTAAAGTGTATAAAAAGTCAAACTTAAAAAGTCAGCAAACCTAGGGAAAAGAGTCAACTATCGCCATAAACCTGAAACTTACCGTCTTAAATGCATTAAATTAACCGCCCATGTTCATCATACTACCCATAACAAACTTAGAAACACAGAATTAAATTCGAATTTATACCAAAAGTCAACAAAGTCAACTATGTCAAAAACCCGTGACAGAAATATCGAAAAGATTTGAACTTTTTCTTGCATAATTCAAAAGATGATGGGGAAGATGTTAACCAAGGATCTTTTGAGTTTGAGCAACAATGTCGAAGAGAGAGAAATGGAAGCAAATTTCAAAGGGAGGGGAAGGGGATTACCGACTGAGTCAAGAAGAAGAAGAGATTTTTATTGTTTTGTGTTATGGATGAGAATAGAAACTTAGCCCCCTAAGTTTAGAAAAATATCACCGCAATTTTGTGCCCATAGCGAATCGAGTTAACAACCAACAACGATAAAACTTATTTCGAATTATCCCATTTACTCTTGCTAAATCATAAATCTAATTCGGCTCAAATAAATGATACGAATTAATATTATTATCGAAATTACTTGAGGGAATGGAGTTGTACGATTGGTAAAATAGCTAACCACATTTACTCGGTACGGCCGAGCGAGAGGAAACTACCAAGGAAGTGGTAGGAGGTCCATTGATGTGAAACTCAGGGCGTGGAGTTGAAATATTGAGGTAGTAATATTGTTGGGGACTAGTCGAGTCTTCTTCCAGGCCCAGTAGGTAATTCGAGATATTTCTTGTTACCAGCGGAAGCTGAGATTCTCCCGAGTAGTACTTGAGGTACTCTAAATTTATGTGGGTTGGAAGCAAAAGTTTTGTTTGATTGAATCTACTACGTTTCTTTCATATCTCTAAAATTTTCCTAGCGTATTCCTACAACTCGAGAAATTCTTGCTATACCACTTCTAATTCTAACTCCGATTTAGGAAATGCATTAAGATTGATAGAGGTACTTAGAAATGGTTCCATAAGTATTAAAAATTAATGTTTGGAGATAGAGTTACTTCTTTTGAGATGAATGATTTTTATGTCGATTAAGGGGGATGGTTGGTTGGGAGACATAAATGCGGTGATAGATTGTCATCTTAAAAAGATTGAAATATCTAGTCCTGGAAAATCTAAGATTCTTTTCCTAGGTGATAGAAAATTCTTTACTCTTGCCTCATTTCTGCTTCAGTTGTCCACAAGATGTTGAGATCGGGATGTGTTTGTTATCTTGCTCATGTGGTTGATACAAGTAAGGAGGAGATCGACCTAAGAGAGGTGCATGTTGTGAAAGAGTATGTTGATGTATTTCCCGAAGGATTTGCAGGACTTCCTCACATGCGAGGTGGAGTTCTCCATAGAATTGCTTTGGAACTACTCTGATTTTACATGGCGCCTTATAGAATGGCTCCCGCGGTGAAAGAGTTGAAAGCCTTGATTACGAGAATTGTTGGATAATGGATTCATTCGACCAAGTAGTTCACCTTGGGAGTGCGCATATGTTATTTGTTAAGAAAGAAGGATGGATCTCGGGAGGTTGTGTATCGATTATGAGCAATTGAATAAAGTAACTTAGAATTAAGAATCGTCCGTTGCCTAGGATTAATGATCTGTTTGATCAATTGAAAGAGGGATGCCGGGTATTTTCTAAGATTGACTTGAAATTGAGGTTACCATCGGTTGAGGATTAAGAAAGATGATATACTCGAAGTTGGAAATTAGGAACAAGATAGCCGGAGGCCTTCTGAGTTTTTTGGTGATGTCGTTTGGGTTGACGAATGCACTGCGGTATTTATGGACGCCTTATGAATCGGGTGTTCGCTCTTACTTGCATAAATTTGTGGTGGTGTTCATTGACCGAAATTTTGACCATATTACGGTAGTGAGGGAGGCATGAAGAACACTTGAGAATTGTCTTTGGAGACTTTGAGGAGAAATATAGATTGTGCTAGAATTTTCCAAGTGTGAATTTGGTTGGGGAAGGTGTAGTTTAAGATTAGTAGCGATTTCAAGAGAGGTATAAGTGTTGATTCTCAAAAGTTGAAGGCTGTGATGAATTAGGAGCGACCGAGTATTATTGAAATAAAAGTTTCTAGGCTTTAGTGGGATATTAATAAATTTATACAACACTTTTCGATTATTGCAACACCCGCTGACCAGAGTTAGGAAGGGAGTTCCATTTGTTTGGAGTGAGGATTGTGAACGGTGTTTCAATGAGTTGAAGAAATTGACAGCAGCTCGATAATGACTCTTCCGTCGAGGGCGGGATGGTATATGGGTGTATATTAATGCTTCATCAAGGGGTTGGCATGTTTCACTAATGCAATATGGTAAGGTAGTAGCTTATGCATCGCGGCAGTGAGAAATCATGAAAGGTACCGGCCACTTACGATTTGGAACAAAATTTACAGGTATTGTTCGCGCTTAAAGAGATTTGGAGGCGTTATTTGTAGCCGGTGTGACTTGCCCATTTTCTTGATCACAAAATTTAGAAATACCTCCGATGTAGAGATCTATCTGACAAAGGTGGATGGGTTTATTCGCGATGATTATGTTTCCATTGATATGCATCACGGAAAGAAGCGAATGTGGTAGGCGATAAAATTTAAGTCGTAGGAAGGGTTAAGAGCCATTGAATGAGAGTAATGGAAGCCAACTTGGTGTTAATTTGGGTAGGAGTTCGCCTTAGCGGTTTGTTGGCGCAAATAAGAGTTGGAAGGCAGGTTCTTCTTGATGAGATCTTTCAGTGGCAAGCAGAAGATGAAAACACTGAAAGATAATTGAAGAGTGGCTTGACGGATACGGATTTTTGTGGTGCGAGAGAGGATGGAGCCACTGTTGCATGGTAGATTATTCATGCCTTACTCACAAGAGTTAAAAAGGGAGATTTTGAAAGAAGCTCATAATGCCCCATATAATACCATCTGGTGAATGCAGAAGATGTATAGAAACTTGGAAGCGATTGTATTGGTGGCCTAACATGAAAGAGGAAATTCTTTGAGTTTATCAAAATGTCGACTTGTCAGCCAGTGAAGATAAACGCCCACATCCAGCGGGGCTATTGCAGCCTTCCTATTCAGTGGACTTGGGCATATTGTGATGGATTTTGTTTTGGGACTCCCAAGGGACATTGAGAAGAATGATGATGGTATTTGGGTGATGATATTTCGGACTCTGAGACTATTGACCGGCTCACTTTTCTTTACCAATTAAATCGACTCAGGTCACTGACGGAGTTGGCAAGGTTGTAGGTTGATCATTATGCGATTCATGGAGTGCCGGTATCCGTGTATCGGATCTAGATGCTGAATTCACCTCAGTTGGAAAGGATTTCAAAGCGATAGGGTCGAGAGTTAATTTAGTCGTGTTTCATCATGATCGGATGGGCAATCGGGGAGAGAACAATTCAAATATTGGAGGATATATTTGCGAGCTTGTGTGAACTTTTAAAATTGGGATGATGAGTTGCCTAAGATGGAGTTTGCATATAATAATAAGCTTCCATGCCGATATTGAGATGCTTTCATTTGTGAGCGTTGTAAGAGGCGAGGAAATGTTGGACTCCAGTTTGTTTGGAATGAAGTAGGAGATAGAAAAATATATGGTTCGGAGTTGGTGGAAAGGTCGGTAGAAAGGATAAAGTTGATACAACAGCACTTGAAAGTGGCACAAGATAGACAAAAGATGTATGCAGAATCGTTCTTTGAGTAGATTTAAAGTTTGAGGAAGTGGTGTAAAAGTCTTCTTGAGAATATCCCGTGTGTACTGAGATTCGGGAAGAGAAGGAAGTTGAGTCCGCGATATATCGGTCCGTATTTGGATAGAGTTGGTCCGGTGGCCTATCGTTTAGCGTTGCCTCCAGAATTGGAAAGAATTCATCATGTGTTTCATGTGTCATGTTTGAGGAAGTATATTCCGGATGGGTTCCATTATTAGATCACAACCAATTGAGCTTGGAGAGGACCTTACGTATGAAGAAAGGCCGGTGAAAATTCTTGATCGAAAGGAAAAAGTGTTGCGAAATAAAGTTGTGGCTTTAGTAAAAGTGTTGTGGCGAAACCAACGAGTGGAGGAAGCTACGTGGGAACGAGAGGAAGATGTCAGAAATCGATATCCGCATCTTTTCGAAATAGAAGGTTAGTTCTTAAACTTTGTGCTATAATATGTGTTAACATGTGAATTATTATGAGGATGAGAAAGTTATGATTGAGTAATGTGATAACTCATGTGATACGAGAATAAGAGCTGATGATGAGATGTTAAAATATTGGATAAGAGTGATTTGAAAGCAGGCGCGTGGTATTGAGTAAATTTCGAGGGGCGAAATTTTTATTAGGTGGAGTAGATTGAAATAAACCGTTTCGTATAACTATTTTAATATTATTCTACTTGCGGTTGAGTGTTTGAGGTAGGAATTAAAAATTTATAGTCGAATAATAATAATAATATAGGTTGGGTGATAATTTATTTTGAGGGTAGAAATAAAATTTAACACGTGTCCGAGTTGTGTTGTTAAACCGAGAAGAGAAGCGAAAACCGTAAACCAAACGAGACCTAAACCTCATCTTAAATATCTTCCACCAACCTCCACTCAACTATTCTTCATCATTATCCAAAACCCATCAACCCTTTTCTTCTATGTGAAGGCCGAACCCCTTTTCCCCCCATGCCGAAAATTTTCTTCAATTTCTTCCAGTGCTTTTGTGGCTCAAGGCTTTTAAAAGTCGATTTTCATCTTCCCCTCGCTTCATCATCTTCTACTCATTAAGGTAAGAAAGTTGGAAGCTTGATATTTTCTAAGATTTTGTAAGTTTGACTTTTTGACTTTTTGAGGTGAGTTTTAAAGTTTGACATGGCATAAAAAGTATCCTCTAAACTAGAAATATGTGATTGGTAGTGATTATAATTGATTTTAGGGGTTGAAATGTATTGATTGGGTTAGTTGACTTTTAAATTTGCTTTAAATTATATTATGATGTTATGGGACTTTAATATAGTTGTTTTTGGAATGTAAGTTGGATGATGTTTTGATGTTGGTGGTAGAGGATATTGTTGAGTTAGGTTATTCCAAGTTGAGTAGTAATTGGGTTTTGAATTAAAGGTTGATTATAATGGATTAATTAGTTGGGGAATTGATTGTTGGATTGATTAGAATTTGATTAAAGTGTTATGGTTGAGGTAGGGGATGACGGCCGAAAACGGAGAATTGAAATGGTTGAAGTTTTGTCGTTTTATTAGTCGTTAAGACACGCGTGGTAATCGTTCCACCTAGAGTTGTTAAGTTGGAAATTAGAATGTTGATAAAAGTTGGAATTTTAGAAGTTTTTACTAGTTTGGTGTTTTAATGATTTATAATGGTATTCATTCTGAATTATGAGATGTTGTGTAATAATCGGGATTTAAGGAGGTGGAGAAATTATATTCTTATGATATATAATAGGTAATATAATGATTTTGTTGGACTAGGATTCTTATCACTTTGGGGTTGTCCGGTTTACATTAATCTTTATGTTAAGGATTTAATAAGTGTAAGAGGATGTTATTAATCATGAAGTAAATAAACGTATATAATTGCTTTGGATAGGAGTTGATCGGGACCTAGCACGTGGACCACCTTTCATATATACTATGATTATATATTCAGTATGTGTTTGTTATGTGACTATATTGGTATGTATATTGATGTTATGAGATTGTGGTTATTGAGAATGATGTTATAAGATTGTTGTTATTGAGACTGATGTTATGAGATTGTGGTAGTTGTTGTGATTATACCACGTGTGTTGTATGTGATTGTGTTGCGTGTGGTTGTGTATTGTTGTATGTGGTTGGTGTGTGATTCTTTTTGCAGGTTGATTTTGGGTGGAATGATATGTGTATATATACATTGTGTGAGTAGCCTCGACCGGGAGGTTTGGCGTGATATGCATATTGTGTGAGTAGCCCCGAGGTGATTCGGGAGGTTTGGTGTGATATGCATATTGGTGGAAGTAGCCTGGTCGGGGGAGGATTGTGATATATATATGTGTGGGGTGATGTGGGTATATTGGTGGAGGTGTGATTGGAAGTGGATATGTGGATGGAGGTTTTTGATGTTGTACTTTTTCTTTGGACTAACCTTTATTGTTTGTGTTGCTTTCATTTGAATGAATATTTGATCGTGCGATGTTGATAGTTATGAATAGTGCATTTAATGTTATACATATGCTTATATAATTATGATTATATGTGGTTGGATACCATTGGTATTTGTATTCAACTAAGCTTCACGAGAACACACTCCTTTTATTCTCTTTGGGCGGGCGTTTTATGCCGGGTTTCTAAAGGTTGTTAAATCGAGGTTCGAGGCTACGTTGACGAGGCTACGTATTAAGATCATAGGTGAGGTGGTGGTGGCATAGAGTCTCAGAGGCGGTCTTTCTAATATCTTTCCTCGTATGTTGTTAGAACTCTATGTTGTATATTACGAGGAATTAGGTAGTATTAGCCAACGACCGCCCGAAGATAAACCGCCACGAGGTTAAAGGTCATCAACAAGCACAGCTATTACACTGGTCGCCGATCGATGGATGACAACACTCACAAAGACTTAAATTTGACATTAATAATATAAATACACTTTTGTCCGTCGTGGTGAACTAACGATACAACACAAAGCATTATCACCAACGAAACTTACATCCAACACGAAAAATACAACCATACAATACTCTCACATAATCTCCACAATACAACATATTACCACGACCTCTCAATATACGGGGTTTGAATGTAGAAACATAACAAGAGGAAAAGTTGTTGAGGATCTTACATGCTGCTTTGTCGCCTCACCTCTGATCTTGATCAGCGACCTACTCAATGCGACTTGAAACCTAGGCATAAAAGCATCGCCCATAGAGAATAGGGAGTCGACTATTAAAATTTGAGTGAATACAAATACCACAGACTTGATCCATCACATATATATTCATACTTATATATATAACATATGCATATTAACCGAGGCCACACAATGAATAACTTGATCCCTGACTCATAGAATCTCTTATACGATGTTACATAATACTATCTTAGCATGAGCTTATAATCGTAAATAGCATATACATTTAAGAGAGCGTCTCTGACACACAAGATAATCAAAGTCATCAAGTGAGGAATCCACCTCCACAAATAGTAAACAAATGAGGAATCCACCTCCAAATAATACACATACGAGGAATCCGCCTCGAATAATCGAGATATGAGGAATCCACCTCCAAATAATACACATATATAGGAATCACCTCCAAATAATCGAGATAGAGGCCTCCACCTCCATCCTCCCACGACGAGGCTACCCCTCAATGTGCATATCACACGAAACCTCCGAATCCACGAAATTTTACCCAACGATATGCAGCAAACCTCGGTTGGGGTCACCACCGCTCCCCTTGAATAGCACACAAAGCAATCAAAACACGTCACACGATACACACAGCGCGTGGCATACCTGATCATAGCATGAATCATATTCACGCTATCCATGATATAAATCATAATCAATATCTCGTGATACTTATGAATCATAATCTCAATTATCTCATAATATAACTCATAATCATAATTATCTCATAATATCAATCAAAATCTCAATTATTTCATAACATGAATCATAAATCATAATTTCCACATAATATCAATCATAGTCACACAATACACATATCAGAATAGTCTCAAGACAACACATGCAAAATATATAACATAATATATATGAAAGGTCCCCATCGTGAATTTTGTACTTTCGCATACGAGCCCAAAAAGCAATAATGCTAACTCTAGGAGTCCTCGTGCTAGGTCAGGCTCAACTCTATTCAAAGAAGTTATACATTACCAAGCACATTCAGTAGAATAACCTCTCTTAAAATCTATTTAAACCCGAGTATTATACCATACCCTTGAAGCTTCAATTTAACCTTTTTAGTAATCATCCCACATCCCAAAGAATTAGTATACACTTCTAAAATTCCAGAGTGCTACATTCAATTTACAGAGCTTCATAACTCCCGATATTAGGTCATCATTTTATCCCAACAATAACACTTTAGTAACCTTCCAATCGATTCAATAATCAATCGCCAACTAATTAACCCATTATAATGACTTTAGTTCGAAAGCCACGATTACTACTCAACTTGGAATAACTGCTCAACGTATCCTCCACCGATGCCTCAGAAACATCCAAATTATAGTCACAAGCTTAACTATATTAGGTTTGTAACATCATAAATGCGATTTAAAACTTAGAAAAATCATCCGATCGATAAATGCAGGTTAGCCCTAAAATCAAGTATAGTACAATAGCGACATATTTTGAGCTTGAGATACTTCTATGATTCAACCTTTAAAATTCAGTTCCTCGAAAGTAAACAAAAATTAACCTATCAATTTCTACACATTTCAGCCTCCAAAATCGATTATCATAACCTCCCAATCATGTAATATAAGCTGGAAGCGATCCAGTATGTATCATTTTGAAGTCCCAAAATCATGGTCAACAAAAATCCAATAAAAGTCAACTCTTCAAAACTCAAGAAATATCTCAAAATATTTGATCTTTCTTACCTAGATATGATGAGGATGATGAGGAGAAGCAAATCCACCACTTTGTCCTTGAGTTTAAGCGACAATCGATGAGAGAAATGGAAGAAAATTTCAAGGGGGAGGGAGAGAGATAGCATTCGGCCGTAGGGGAGGAAGAAAGAGAGGAGAAAATGGTTTTGGATAATGATGAAGAAGATAAGGATGGTAAGATATTTAAGGACCGGTAAGAGCTTGGATTTGGTTTCGGTTAATTTTTACTTCACGTCTTTGCATCTGATAGAGAATTCCAAATGTAAAGTTTTCCATGACATAAACTCTTACTCACTTATAATCTTAGTCTCGGTACATCGATTTTATTCGAAATTATTTATATATCTCGGAGTCCGCCCATAACCGGCCCGATTTTGTTGAATTCTCATTTACTAAACCGAAATTTTAAATTTCACCCACAGAAATATCCACGAAACATATATCGACATAATATTGGTAAGGTGTGTTGACCGTACTATTATTATGATGTATTGTGGATACTAAGTTGGAGTGCTTGTTGGTTGTATATTTGAGGTGATCTATGTTTGTATTGTTGTTATGTTATTTTGGGATGTGTTGTTAGATATTTGATGGACTAAAAAGGTATTTATTATTTACATTGAGATGAATTATTTTTATGTGTTATCCATTATTTGGTGACTACGGTGTCTTGATTTGTTGATGATCTTAACCTCGGGCGGCGACTTGGGGTGGATCGTTACAATTTTTAATTGTCGAGCCTAAGTTCGGGGTCTTTATGGTATCTTATTGGTTGCTTATTTTAGGTTTATAGTTGTTGGAAAGTTGGCTATATTTGAGTCTTCTAGTGGAGTCTAACATTTGCCTTCTCTTGTGAGATTGTAGACTATTGAGGATGCCACCACGTAGGTGTTACGTTGGGCGAAGTGCGACAAGAGGTGCGGCGAGAGGAGGCTGAGAGGTGCCGGGGGGAGGTAGAGGGGTGCGGCGATCACCGAGAAAATGTGGATAGTATTGTAGGTAGTGATGAGCCTAGTGTGGGACCACAGGATTCTGGGGTAAATGTTGGTGGAGATCGAGAGACCGTAGAAGTACCTATGGGGTAAAGTGAGATTCTTGAAAACAGCTTTTTTTTGACCGATTTAGAAGAGATCCCCAAACTTCTTTTGGGTTGGTATATCGATTGAGGCGATGAGTTCATTTAGAGACTGGGGCCATTTTCAAGCCGATGTTCATTGGGGGTGGTGAGGGGTGAGGTTCGCCGCCCCTGAGGCTTTGCATGAAGTGCTCGTGATTGGTGGGGTAATTTACGGTTATCTCTGACTGCTAGAGGAGAGGGTCCGGTGTCTTGGGAGCGCTTTGTAGTGCTATTCCGGGAGAATTATTGCATGAGTACCCATATGGCTGCATTAGAGAGGGATCTGATTCTAATGACTCGGGGTGGAAGCGATTTAATGGATGAATGCAAGGCGATTCTTGAGTTATACCACTGGCACCGGTTGTACATCAGTGAGGAACAAAATATTTCTGATTTTGTGGCGGAAGGATGAAGATAAGGAGATCCGCCCGCAGGTTATCATTGACGCTTTGCTAGTTTTCATTAAGTTGAAAAATCTTTGCATTGAGAAGTCGAGATGGAGTTAGGTGAGCTTGAAGCCGGCCAGGGCAAGAGGACGGCCGAGGGAGGCTGACCCAGTGCTTGATGCACCCTCAGGAGTTAGAGGTGATAATAATTGAATTTTTGGCAAAATGTGTTGAATGTATTAGTTGAAGCTTTTAGGGGCGACTTTTCCGAGCACCTTTAAGTTGTAAGAGTATATCTTTGGACCTTAAAATAGTTGTTTTGGAGTATAAGTTTTGATTTGTATGTGGTTGGAAGAGAGTACGTTGATTTGAGTTGATAAAGTAGAGTTGTGGACTTATTTGGGTATTGTTGGCTGTTCCTTGAAAGGCATTGAAATAACAATTTCATTATAAATATTATTTTAATATTATTCGAGGGTAGAAGTGGGTCGGGTTCAGGTGTGTTGGTAAACCGAGGAGCGAGTTTTAAAACCAGGGAAACAAAAAGCGAGACTTAAATTATCATAAATATCTCACCAACTCCTTGGCGCTATTAAATGCATCATCCTTGAAATCACCAAACACCTCTTTTAACACAGGGCGAACCCCGACCCTCTCGAACTTCGATTTTTTTCATTTTCTTGGTGGAATCTTGTTGCAATTCACTCCATAATCTTGTTCCTCATCTCTTGATTATCAAATGTATGATTTTTATCTTCAAATCTAACTATTTTGAGCTATAGTTGACTATCTTTGTAAGTTTGACTTTTGTTGACTTGAGTTGACTTTGAATTTGGACTTTAAAATGGTAGAGATGTATCATCTAAGCTTGAATATTGTGGTTAAATGGTATGTCGATTTTTAGGGTTGAAATATGTTGGATGAGTTAGTTGACTTTTAAGGTTGACTTTTCCCCGAATCCAACTTTTAAGTTGTAAAAGTATGTTATTGGATTTTAATATAGTTGTTTTCAGTATAATTTGTGACTTTTGTGTAGTTGGTAGAGATTATGTTAATATAAGTTGGGTAAAAGTGAGTAGTATTTGGGGTTTGGGATTAAGATTGGTAATAATAGAAATATTAGTTTGGAAAATTGTTATTGGGTTGAATAGAAGTTTTTTAAAGTGTTAGTGTTTCAAAGAGGTGGAGGCCGATTAGGTTGGGGTTTGTGATGGTTGAGGTACAATACCGATTTAATAGTCGTTATGTTAGGTGTAGTAATCTTTTCACCTTAAGTTAGTGATTGGTAATTAAAATGGTTGTTAAGTTGGATAGTAACTAAATAGAGTTATTAATATGGTATATTTTACTTCTCGGGCGTTTTGGTTAGGCGTGAAGCGTGGGAAAGACAACTTGGACTAATTAAGTGGTATTTATTGCTAATACTTGTGAGTATTTATCTCGGGTGTAGATTAATTTACTTCTTCATTGAATGTGTTGCATTTGTTGATGTTGTGAGCATGTTGTTTGTGTATGTATCAATGTGTTGATTGTGAGTATGTATGGTTAGTTAGTGGTTGCCTTGTACTCTTTGATGCAGTGTGGTGGTGGTTGCGCATGCTTTACTTGATGCGAGTGTGTTATGATTGCCTTGTCTTGTAAGTGCGAGTGTGTTGTAGATTTGCCTTGTACTACTTGATGCGAGTGTGTGGTGATTGCCTTGTACTACGGTACAGAGTGTGTTGTGTTGCCTCTGTCTGGATTAGAATTGTGTCTTTTGTTATCCGGTATTGCCTTATACTTCGGTATGAGTGTGTGTTTTTCTCGACACCTCGTTAGGAATTGTGATGTATAGCTTATGTCGACGGGCATAAGTTTCTCCCTGCAGGTTGAGGTTGATTATATGCGCATTAGTTGTAGAAATACGGATTTGCGTTGAGTTGATTGAGTTGTTTTAGCTATGGGCTGAGTAGTACCAGCGTTGCTAGTAGAGTTGAGGAGTTGGATGGTCTAGTTGTTGGTGGTGAGGTTTACATTTGGTTGATGATGAGAGTTGTAGATTTGATTGGGTATTGTTGTCACTGTTTACTTGGGATAGCATGATCTTCAATATTGCTTGTCTTTTATTAGAATGTGCATGCTAATCAGATTGAGCCTATGAACTAATTACCATAGTAATGACGGTATTGATATAACCTTATGATGCAAGCATGATAACGAACTCACTAATGATATACTCTTTATTTATGGCCTTGAATAGTATTGTATCCTGCATCATCTACATATTTTATGCGAAATTAATGATTTTATAGTACCTTCTTTCGTAGAGGTAAGAGTTAATTTTAAGCTGCTTGAGATACACATATTCACTAAGCTTGAAGCTTACACCATTCGCTATAGACGACATTTTTCGTTGTGCGGGTTGACGAGGTGGTCTTTGTAGTGTTTTTCGAGCTTATTTAGTGATCGTGCCTTAGAGATAAGATGGCGAAGGGTGGCAATAGATCTGCAGTCGTTCTTTTTACAGGTTGGCATTCGGTTTATGCGTATTGTTGTATTTTGGGATTTCAGACTGGTTGTTGTAGATATTTTGTACATGATGTTTGTTGTATGTTGTTGTAAGTGTGTGGTTAGGAAATACCCACGATGGATCCTTTCTTAAAATTTGCTCCGTCCGTTGTATATTGTTTTATGGGTTTATTTTGAGGACGGTGGGTTTAAATTAGTCGTCCGTCGGCCGTGGTAAGCTACGGTGTCCGGGATTTGGGCGATTCTAACCTCGGGCGGCCGACCTAGGGCGAGGTCGTTACAAAAGGATGATTTTCATTGTTGGATGTCTTTTTATTAGAATCTTTAGTATTAGTTTGATTGGGCCTATGAATTATTGACCATAGTAGCGACGGTATTGATATGACTTTATAATGCAAACATGATAATGAACTTCGCTATGATAAACTCTTTTTAGTATGGCGCGGCTTACAGCCCATCTACCTATTTATGCGAACTTAACCATTCTTATATTACACTAAAGCATTGGGTGTGGAAGTAAATTTCAGCTCTTGACAATTGGTGCTTGTCGTATTCGGATACATTCGAGTGATGTGCCTTAGAGCCTAGGTAGCGCGGAGTGGTAGTAGATCCTCATGATCTGATTTTTTTATTGTACTTCGGATTCCTCTATTTGTTGTTACTTCGATTTCATATTGAGTTGTATATTGACATTTTGTACTTTGGTCGATTGCTGGATGCTGGTTGTTTTGTGTGGTAAGGAAATACCACGATGGATCATTTTCTTAAAAACTATTCTTTTCAAATGTATATTATTTTTATTTGGTTATTTAAGAACCGGTGAGTCTTTTAGATTTGAGTCATTCGTGATTATGACTGCGGTCTCCCGACATTTGGATGATTAACTGTAGAGGCGACCGACTTTAGAGGCGTGGTCGTTACAAGCTGTCCAAAAAGCATTCACAAACTACATTATTCAACATATTATTTCTCAGGATGAACGCGGATAAAAAGAACCGTTTATAACTTTTTAAGAGAAATCTCTTCCTCTAAATCCTTCCTTTTTCAACCCCAGCGGCTAAGTCTTTGGTTGCCACGTCGACCAGCGGCCAGTCCTTTGAAGCCAAAGAATGATTGTGAGTGCAGGATTGAAGGCGATTGAATTTGCGTCGAGTGCCGATACCCGGAACATCGCCTTTTCAGGCCATCGCTCCCTACTCACTCCTCTAATTCATCCCATATATGCAAAGTAGAATTGGGTAATTCTTGAGGTCCAAATCTTGTCCATACCGATCGTGAAGAGGCAGCAAAGACATCACTTCCCTGCGCTGTTTCAAACTTTGCATTACAAAAACAAAGCAAAAGTGAAGAAAATTTTGAGAAACGCAGTCAACTATGTATAGAATAGACTTTAGTTCCCTTCCAGATTCCTAGCAGATCCTAACATAATATCGAATATCGAATCTTGAGAGAAACTATACAACTAAACAACAATCATGCTTGAAAGTAAACCCGATTAAGCAAATAAATCACGGCCAACTAAACTGACAATACGTGAAGTCAAGCCATGAAATGCAAAAATAAATCATCACAGTCAACCATCAATACGAAGATGAAAGAAAAATACCCAAGCTAGAGTGAAAGCGCTTGTTGTGGACTTTCATCGTCCCAGAAGCGTTCTTCTTTCGATTTTGCTCAGTAGGATTTCGAGCAGCGTGTGAGCTTATATTTTCTTCCTAGCAAATGTTAAAAGAGAATCAAATTTGTGACAGTAAGCTGAAATTAAAATATTTATCCGTAGTCAAAAGGTATAACTTGCTTTTTCATAAAAAATTTCAAGCTAACATTACCCAACCCGTGTCGTCCAGCCCCTTCGGTTTCCCAACTCTTCTTTGTGCTGTTGGATTTTTTACTCGTGTTTAAGGTTAGTCGATGTTTGAAAAAGAGTCCCCAATGCCGGTTTGCATCGAGAGCAATTTCGATTTTAGCGGCCTCACAGGAGCTTCTTTCGCCGTTGATTCTTTGCACCGATATCAATGCAGTGCAGAAAAAACCACAAAAATAGATTATTCCACAAGCGATCTTGTATTGTTGGTAGTTAAACAAAAAACAATAATATGGCAGTTATTCCACAAAAAATAAATTATGGCAGTTAAACAAAAAACATATGGATAGAATTGTAGAAAATGAAAAACAGATTACAAACTTACCTTGAAGTTATTCCACAAGCGATCTTGTACTGTTGTATTGGTGCAAACCTTATTTCCCGCCATAAACGCATTCTGGGAAAAAACTGACTAGGAACTTCGTCACCGACCAACCTCAACATTTGAAATAAGATCAAAGTTAAAAACAATAATATGAAGTACTAACAAGAGCTCAAGAGATATATAAAAAGTATTAGAATATTTACACTCTCATGTACACATATGCCTTGGGGCCGGTCGACCCGGGGTTAAGTGCATTGGGTTTGCATGTCCTCGAGGAACTTGAATAGTAGCGCCTGCTGCCTTGCAAATTACTGGATCGGTGGTTGGATGAATTGGTAACTCTCCCACCCAGTCTCGTCCTTAGTAGAACTAGAGCAAGTAAACTCTGCATTGATGACTTTCACCACGATCGAATGCATCTAACTTTGTAGGTAGGCGTGCCTTTTCATCAATGTCTCACGATTAGGAAATGTAATTTGGTTGCTTGCTATATGATCCAAGTAAAAGTTCTACATAGATGAATTGTTGATCGAATGATGAAGGCGTCAAGCAGAGTGATATATATAGCATCATGCCCGCCGGAAGTACCTTGGACTCCAGAGGTTCGATAGTTTGCCTTTCTGAAACGACTATGTTTACCTCCTCTAGAACATCCCATCTAAAAAGGAAATAAAGCAACATATTAAACAACATATAACTACTCAACATATAACCATAAAATTATTCAACATTTCAACTATTCAATCATTAAAATAAATTAAACTACATTATCAAATAATTTAACATCTCAACATTCAACATATAACAATAGTGCAATTCATACAAAATTTACTATTCACTTATGCAATTCAGACCAACATATATAACAATATTTCAAAGTACATTATGCAATTATTCAACCACTTCAACATATTAAACATATTCAACCAATTCAACATATTCAACCAATTAAATATATTTGACATATTCAACCCAATTAAAGAATGGAACATTTCAAAGTATTGCATATACAACAAGTTGTAAAACTAAAACTATGATAATCTCTAGCTAACTTTCAATATCTAACTATTTTAGAGAAATAGTTTATAAAAAAAATAAAAAATAGTTGTAACTAATTTACGTTGGAATTCAAATTTGATAAATATTAACAAACTAATAAACTTCATACCGACTTTATTAAGGTGTAATTTATAAACTTTATCACATTATCGTAAATTATATTATCACATTATCGTACGATGATAAAGTATACTCTATACTGATTTTATTAAGGTGTAAAACTCTAAACTTTTAACAAACTTCAACCAAAAAATACTTAAACCCAAAAGCCATTTATAATTACATAAATATTTAGTGAAAAAAATCCGAACTTTGAACAAATTTTGAACAAAAAAAAGCTTAAATAAACATTTATAATTAAATAAACATTGACTGAAAAATCCGTTTCTAATTAGATAATTAATCAAGCGATTAAATCAAATATATAACATAAATGCTATATTATAACATAATTGAGCTATAAAGTTTTGGAGAAAAAATACAACAACCATCGGGTTTAATAGTTTTAGGGGAAATAGGGCTTGATATTTTGGAAAATAGGATTTATATTTGGGGGGTGCGGTTTTAGGGGGCGATGGGGTGTGCTGCAAATTGCGGTAGGAAATTAGGTTTGGGCGGGTGGGGTGGGGAGGATTTTTTGGGGAATGATGATAGTGGTCTTGTTAACTGATGAAATAAAGAATTAGGGAACAAGAAATGCTATTACTCAAGTTCGAAACGTCACAATAACGAAGGAGAACTAAAATAATTAATTAGAAAACGCATACTTTCGCAATAGATTATTTCATCAATTAATTCAATTAATTTATATTTCCCAAGCGTCACGTACAAGTAATCATTAGAATTTACGTTTCCCCAAAAGAAATATCTAAGCGTCTGATAAGCCAACTATTTGAATTTTTATTTCCCCAAAATAATAAGATGCTACTCAAGTTCCGCCTAATTAGGATAACCTTTGAAGCGTCCTTTAAAACATTAAAGTATATAAAATGCCCCTGGCACGTCACGAAGCGTTACGCGAAACCATAATTTTTTTAAAGATTCGAGAACCTGATAAAACCCCTACAATTCTGATATTCAGACCACAATCAAATATTGCACAATATTAAAAACATTGCAGAACCACAAAACGTCAAATAACTCGTTCAAGATCATGTTCAATATCATATAACACAATTTAAAACTAAAACAATATTAGGAAACATACAATAATATATAGTAACAATTATTACATTCCAATCGAAACTAGTATTCCTACTTATTTGTCATCATCATCATCATCATCATTATATAAAAGCTAGGAACAGAAAATTTAGAATATTGTCATTATCTACATACATCGTTGGTTGAGCGATTATTGTATGGTGTTACAACTGCACAGCTCAGGCTTGACATTATTATCGTCGTCTGCTGAAATAACTGTTCGTATAAGTATTATTTTAATATTGTTTGGGTAGAAATAAAAGTGTATGTGATTTGTGTTGTTAAGCAGAGACTAGTTTTCAAACCGACAACCAAACGGGACTTAACTGCTTTTACTAAATATCTGCAATTCTCCTTCTCATTTATTCATAATCATCAAAACACACGAACCCCATCCCACATTTGTGTTGGCGAGAAATTTCCCTGAAAAAAAAATTTGCTCCTCCATTTTCCTTCTCTTCAGTATTGCTTTCGAGCTCACATAAATTTGTTCCACTTGTCTTATATAAATGCCCCACCAGCTTGAGTAAAAAGTTTGAAGCTTTGTGATATTTTCTTAAGTTATAGAGAGTTGACTTTTAGTTTGACTTTTGTTGACTTTGAATTTTGGGACTTTAAATGGTATAGAGGTTTCATCTAAACATGGATTAAGTGATTTGAGGTGATTATAATTGATTTTTAAGGGTTGAAATGTATTGATTTTGAGATAATTTTTATCGACTTTTCCCAAATTCCTTTCAATTTTATTATGATGTTATTATTGGACTAATATAGTTGTTTGAATTATAAGTTTTGACTTTTATGAATTAGTAGAGATTATGTTGATTTGAGTTGGAGTAAAGTGAGTAGTATTTTGGGTTTTGATTAAAGATTGTTATAAAGGGATAAATTAATTAGGAAATGATTTAGGTTGATTTAAATTGGTTTAAATGTTAGTATTTTGGTTAAGGTGTTGGTAGATTATGGGGCAGCAATAGGGATGGTTTGAAATTCGTCTTTTTGAATTGTCATATAAAGCCACGTTAGTAATGTATATACTTAAGTTGGCAATTTGTAACTAAAATGGGTTGAAAAAAGTTAGAAATTAAATTAAAAATTGGAGTTAAAATAGTAGTAAGTTGTAATTGCAATTGATCGAGGTGTTTTACAGTTGGCGTGGAAAGTGGGAAGAGGCACGTGGACGGTAGCGTATATTATATTGCTAGCCATGGTGAGTAATTATCTCGCGGGTGTAAAATTAACACAGGTGTGAATGTATATATCTATATTATATTTTTGTGTTGATTATGGTTGAATATGAATTCTTTTTGGGCATTGGGCATGCTGGATTGTATGTTGTTTTGTGATTCATTGGGCATTTGAGGTGAAGTTGTGTCATATTAGGATAAGTGATTTCGAGTGTTTGGTCGTTTCGGATGTTTAGAGTGTTTTTGTTAGAGGTATGTTGAGGTTGTATTATCCGGTGGTGCCTTATGCACCGGTATAAGTGTGGTGTTTACGCTTATGCGTCGTTCTGAGGCGTTGTTAGCTTATGTCGTGACATAGTTCTCCTGCGGGTTAGGGATTGATTATATCTTGGCGTCGTTGTAGAAATCCGGATTTATGCTTAGTTGATTGAGTGTTTAGGGGTGAGTTCGAATGTTGAGTTGATTGAGTTGTTTAGTTGTGGGCTCGAATGTTGAGTTGATTGAGTTGATATTGTGGATTTGAGTAGTACTAGTGTTGTTGGCAGAGTTGTGGAGTTGGATGAATTACAGTTGGTTGGTCGTGATGTCTTATTATGTTGGTTGATAGGGTAGAATGGTGGACTCGTTTGGGTATTATTAATGGGTGATTTCTTTGAAATGTGTGATTATCATTTTTATTGTCCTTTATCACATGTTTATATTTAGTTGGCCAGGCTTTATAAATTTATGCATTTTGATAGTATTGAATTTACTAATAACTTATATATTATTGCCTTACGTAGTATAACGTGCATGTACCCATCTATCATATGCGAGAAACTAATTATTTTAATTACATTAAGCGAGAGTGTGGGTTAATTTTCACTCTTGAGATAAGTATTCACTAAGCTTGACTTATACCTATTAGCTATGGGCGCATTTATTTGTGCCGAGGTTGTGGTGGTTCGAGTTATGGAGTACTTAGAGCTGGAGTCGTGATAGATTGTGATGAATCCTTCTTGTCTTTGTCGTTGTTTTTATAGTAGTTCGGGTTCTCTATACATTCTTATTTGATTCGGAGGCGGGTTGTATGTTTATATTTTTTTACTTTGGTCGATTGTTGGTTGTATTGTGGTTAGGAAACACCATGATGGATCATTTTCTTAAAAAGTGTTCTTTTCAGATGTATTTTGTTTTATTGGGTTATTTTAGGACAGGTGTCTTTTAAATTTTGAGTCATCCATCGGGTGGTGACTCTGGTGTCGAGATTTGGATGATTCAACCTCAGACGGACGACCTAGAAGTAGATCTTAAAATTTTGAGTATTATCAGGCGTGGTTTTAGATTTTTTGGTTGTCTGTGTTATATGCCTATCTCGGTTATTTTCTAAAGGTTGTTTTGAAGTTTGAGTCTTTTAACTGGAGGTTTAAGTCTTTTCTTTCATTTTAACAGGCATCTAGGGGATGCCTCGAGAGTAGAAGCGTGTAGAGTGACCCCATGCCCACGAGAGGTGCCGAGGTAGGCCCAGAGGCGGTCTTTGGGCCGTAGAGCCGAGAGGTGGCGGGCCTTGGTAGAGTTATGGGCGAAGCGAGCCCGTTGTTGAACTCTTGAGTTAGGAGTACATTCGATCCCAGGTTGGTGCTTGTTCTTTGAGACGAGGTAGAGTTTGGAGAGGATCTGGTACAGGCACAACTAGTAGTACAACATAAGGTTGAGTTTCAGAGTAAGCTCTTTGATCGTTTTCTGAAGAGAGATCCCCCGAAATTTTATGGAGTTAGTACTCCTATCGAGGCGATTGAGTTCATCCGAGATATGGAGACTATAATGTGAGCCGATGGGGGATAGAGGGTTAGGCGAGGGTCGGGTTTACCACTTATAGACTCGAGGCATGGTAGTGAGTGGGGTATCTGCGCTATCCTTGTTGCTAAGAGGAGAGGATCTTTTGTGTCCTATGAGGCGTTTGTAGAGGCTGTTCGGGGGAGAACTGCGTCGGTACCCGTATGGGCGCTTTGGAGAGACAGTTGATTCTGTTGACTCAGGCGGGAGATCGGTTGATCGGGATGAGGCCCCGGTTTAGCGAGTTATGCGCTACTCCATTGCACCGGCGAAAATGATTGAGAGATTCCGTGATGGGTTGAGATGGAGATCCACGGGTATCATTGACTTTCCACAGCTTCGCGGATTGAAGAATCTTTGCATTGAAGGGTCAAGATGGAGTTAGCGGGCCTAAAGCCGTGAGGCGAAGAGGACCACGAGGAGGCAGTTAGTCACAGTGGACCTTCTAGTTGGAATTTCAAAGGAGGTGGCCAGCTGACGATCTGATCGAGGGAGGCTCCGATTCGTAGCGCTTTGTTGTTCGTCCAGGAGTTTTCGGTGAAACTTCTTAATACAGGTGCTGCTAGATGCAGTCATTCGGGGAGGTATCATTTGGAGTTCCTAGTGATGACAAATCTTTCCGTTGTGGTCAGATAGGTCATAGGATGCAGGATTGCGAGGAGAGAGATGATTTGTTTCCGTTGTCGGCTGGACATCGTTAGAGGATTGTCCTCGGTTTCGAGTGGGTGGTCTTTAGTACATGCTACTAGTTCGATCCGGGAGAGGAGAATATCGGGGGGCGAGAGGTGGATGCTTTGGAGGCCCGTGGAGAGGCCGGTCGCGAGTTGGAGGCTGCCAGCGGCGTAGTAGGTAGCGGCAGTGGTGCGAGTAGAGGCAATTCATCGATCCTTCGGCGAGGGAGCGCGAGGATGATAACTCTAGAGTAGAGTAGCAGTACGTTGTTAGTATGTGATTAAAGGCTAGGGTACTTTTTGATTCTAGAGCTACTCGTTCGTTTATTTCCCAGAATTTTGTTGATGGTTTACCTTTATGTCGGGAGTCTTTACTTGTTCCGCTTATTATCATGGCCTTGATGAGTCAGTTGAGTTAGATATATACATAGAGATTGTCGTGAGTGTGAATAATCGGTTCAGTTGTGGACCTAGTTTTGTTTAAGTTAGTAGACTTTGATCTTATCTTGAGTATGGGTGGTTGGGGAACATCGCGCCAAGATTAGGTATACGTAAGGAGATCATCTTTTGCGAGTCGGGTGAACTTTGATATTCTTTTTGTGGGAGTTAGGAAGATCACATGTGTAGCTACAAAAAAATATTTAATTACAGTGCAATGAGTAGGACCAGGGAATAAATAATTCGATGATAATAATAATGCTAGTAATTTTTAGCGAATTACATTTATAATTTATTAGTTTTGCTATGGAAAAGTTTTATCTTTGGAATGGGGTTCGTTGAGATTTAGAAATGCGATAGCGTAGAAATTAACCCGAAACCAGACTGAAGTCTTTAAATATCTATCCATACTTATCTTCCGCATCATCACGAAACCTTCATCGTCTTCCTGCGTCTCCTCGTAAAGGCCCGGATTTATACATAAATTTCGCTGTTAATTTCTCCTTGGGTTTGTCGCTCCCGAACTCGAGGTGTTGTGAATCATCGTTCATACATTCTTCTCTTGAGTTAAGGTGTAGTTCAGTCACTATATTTCTTGGTTTGTTCGTTGACTTTTAGTTGACACTATAATTCCATTTATGGTAAATCTGATGGTTATGGGTTAGTGTATATAAGAGTGATGAATTCATGATTTTAGAGATTAGTTTGAGGATGTTATGGTCGAGTTGACTTGGATGACTTTTGAGATTGATATTTTTATAAGACTTTAAAAGGTGTAGGGAGTTTAACTTGGGACCTTATTGTAGTTGTTGTGATGTTAAATTGGTTATTTAAGATTCAAAGGAGTTAGGTTAAAGTCATTAATTCAGATTTAGGTTTGTAATTGATATTTTGGAGTATAGGTTATTAAAGGACCTAGCGATTAAGCCCAGAATGACTATAAGTTGACTTGTAATGATAAAAATAATAAGATGGAGATTTTAGCGGGGGATGGATTTGGTTGTGTCCGATGGGATTATAATTCGATAGTTTACCCGTCATGTTTGACCGTTTAGAAATCATTCGATTAGAGTTGGTAATGTTTGTTCAAACGTAATTCTTGATCTTAGTTCTTGAGTATACTTTAAAGGTGTTGTTAGGCCTTGACCCGGGAAGGGGGCACGTTCCGTTATCGGAGTAGAGGTGAGTACTTATCTCGCGGGTGTTACCTTACGTAGTACTTTAAATTGTGTGAACATGTTATTGTGAATACTGATTATGTAGAGAGCGATATACATGTAATTGTTGTATGATTATGTGTGATTCATTTGTGAGCCGTGAGTATGGTTATGTGATTATATTTATAAGCGTTGAAGATTGCTTGAGGTAAGTAATAGCTTGAACTCCAAGCATATTTCGTTGCGCCTTGTAAACGCTTTATTTGTATTCTGGCCTTTTGTGACACTTATGTATTCTGTGGCCTTGTCGATTGTTATGTATTTCTATGGCCTTGTGGTGTGTTTGACTTACGATTGTGAGATATTTTGGTTGTGTCTTGGATATTGTTTGGGATTAGAGTAGATGGTTATTGAGAGGTGATGGTTAGAGTATGTATGTCTTGAGGTGACTTGAGTATTAGGATATGACCAGAATTGGGATGGTTATGGTTAGGTGGCTCTTTAAATAGATTATTAATGTATCGACTTTATACGTGGGTATAAAAGCGTTGTTTATCGACTTTATGCGGTAAAGTATCGGCGTTGTTTATGTTTTATCACGTCAAATTATAAGGCGTTAATGTCTCAGCTTTATCGTCGGGACAAAGCATTGATAATATCGACTTTATACGTAGGTATAGGCGTAAGAGCGTTATCGACTTTATATGTAGGTATCAGCTTATACGTCGTATAGGCGTTGTAGGTCGTGAGTTGAAACTTATATCATGAGATTAAATCAGATAATCTCCATTAATCAAGCAATTGGCCTTCAATATAATTTAAGTCTATGGCTATATTCGTATAGTTTGGTGTGATTTTATTTGTTGGTGTATTCATTGAGACCACATATTCTATGTTATGCCATGTGATGTATGAAATTTTCTTTGAAAGTATAAATATAGCTGTGGTAGTCAGGTTATATATCTATATATATATATGCGTATTTGAATCCTATGTTAATTTGTTGTGTGTTATGGTTTAAGTTCACCACAGTGTTAAGTTTCGGTAAACCGCGATACACCCCTTTTCATTTTAGGCGACATTGTTTGTGCAGTTAGTGGATTGAGCCAAGAGGTTTGGAGTTTTGTTCAGGAGTGACTGGGTGAGCATCGGGTGAAGGTCTCAGCGATGCGGTTTTGATGTGTTGTCAAATGTTTTGATTGTTGTACTTTATTTTCAAACTTTAGCCTTGTCGGCGATTGTCATTTTGTATTATAGTACGATGCCTGCTCTTTTGTAGCCTTGCCGGCGTACTATTTAATTAGGATATGTTGTATATGTGAGGAGTTGGTTGGATTTAGATATCACGATGGTGTAAATTTTTTAAAAATGTGATTATTTTAGAAATATTATATGTAATCTATATTTTGAATTAGATCATGGTTTAATTCTTGTGTTCGGATTATAATGACTCACTTACACCAGGCGGCCGACCATCAGAGATACATTTCATGGTCGAAGAAAGGTTGTGTTAGGTTTCTGGCGTATGTAGTGACTTGGAGAGAGGAGGCAGATTGGAGGATGTTCGTGAGTATGTTGATGTTTTCTGACGAGGATGCCGGGTTACCGTAGCGAGGGAAATAAATTTTCATTAAATTCCAGTCTGGCGCCGATTTCTGTGCAGCAGTATAGAATGGCTCCGGCGGTGAGAAGGATTGAAGACTTCAGTTATAGGAGCGCTTGATAAGAGTTGGTTGATGTTTCCATTAGAGATGCGCGATCTTGTTTTGAAAAAGAAGGATGAGTACGTTGAGGTTTGTATAGACTACGAGCGGTGAATAAGGTATTTATCAAGAACCGTTATCCATTGCCGAGGATAGATGATGCAATTTGAGGGATGCCAAGGTGTTTTTCGAATTGATTTGAGATCGGTTATCACCGGTTGAGATCAAGGAGGTGATATTAAATCGCATTTCGATCGATATGGGCAGCTATGAGTTTTATGGTGATTCATGCTAACATTCATGGAATTCATGAATCGGGTGTTTCGGGAGTTTGGATAAGCTACGTGATTATGTTCATTGACATTCGGTTACTTTCGGTGGCAGGGAGGAGCCTTGGGCGGCTTGTGGGTAGTGAGGCAGTGCAATGTTGTAGCTTCGGTTCACCAAGTGTGAATTACGGTTGGCGATGGGCCATGTTGTAATTGATCGTATTTGTGTGGATCACTTAGATGGTGTGAGCTTTGAATAGCGGGAGCGACTAGGTGTGACTGAGTTCTTGGGTTTGGATGATATTCTGGGGAGGTTTATTGACTAAGTTGACCGGGAAGGGTGTTCCACTTTATTTGGGATAAGGATTGTGAGGCTGTTTCAAAGTTGACTAGTGACTCTTTTTGAGTTTTTGGCCTTACCGTCAGTTTGAGGGCTTATGTGATCTGATGCGTCATGTCGGTGGTTGGGTTGATAAATGGGAAGTGATTACTTATGCTTCTCGGCCATTTGAAGAACCATGAGTACAATACTACGATCTTGGGAGTGCTTGTGATGAGTCTTTCTTATTGAAGTTGTGGGCTTTGTGTGGGGTTAGATGCGATTTTCGCGATGACAAAGTATAAAGTACCTCTGTCAGCGACTTCTGATGTGACTATCAGTATCGCGGCCGAAAGTCAAATGTAGTAGTAGATGCTCGCTGGAAGCGGAAGGTAGAAAAGGAGCAAAAGACAGAAATGAAGCAACTTGGAGTTGATCTTGAGGTTAGTACTTGATGGTGAGTTGTTGGCTCGTGAAGTTCGACTGTACTCTTTTGATCGAAGTATCTTGGAAGCCCCGGCCAAAAAGTGAAAGTACGGAGATCATTAAAGAAGTGAAGGTGAGTGGAGGTAAGTTCGCGGTTGATGATAGTGGAGTTTTGAGGATGAGTTAAGGGTATAATAAGGAGTTGGAAGAAGGAATTCTTGATGAGGCTGTAATGTTCCTTATAAAGTATGCATCAATTGAATGCGAAGATGTATCGGGACTTGAGATTGGTTTTATTCGTGGCCGGGATGAAGAGAGGATTGCGAGTTTGTGGCGAGGTGATTGGTTTGTCAGTGTGAAAGTGAGCATAGGCATGCAGGTTTAACTAGTGCTTCAGGTTCTAAATGTTGAACATCAAAGCTTGCTGAACCCCCGTTTTGTGTTGGCGAAAATTTCCCTAAGGGAAAATAAGAAATTGCTCCTCATTTTCTCTTCCATTGTTGCTCGAGCTCTATAAATTTGTTGAACATCTTACTCTCGTAAATGCTTACCCTGTGAAGGTTTGAAGCTTTGTGATATTTTCTTAGAGATTACGGAGAGTTGACTTTTAGTTTGACTTTTTGTTGACTTTGAATTTTTGGGACTTTAAATGCTATAGAGTTTCATCTAAGCATGGATTAAGTGATTTAAGTGGAGAGTTATAATGACTTTTTGGGGTTGAAATATGTGTTCCTAATTTGAGAGTTGACTTTTCCCAAATTCCTTTAATTTATTATGATGTTGTTGAACTTTAATATAGTTGTTTTGGACTATAAGTTTTGACTTTTATGTGGATTAGTATAGTTATGTTGATTTGAGTTGGGTAAAAATTAATTTTAATTCGATTAAATATTGTTATAAAGGGATAAATTAGTTGAGAAATGAGTGGTTAGAAAAATGATTTTAGGTTGATTAAAATTGGTTAAAAATGTTAGTATTTTGGTTAGGTGTTGGTGATTATGGGGCTTAGTCGGGATGGTTCAGAGTCGTCATTTTAATTGTCATCTAGCAAGTTATTAATCTATCTTAGTTGGCAATTTGTAACTAAAATGAACAGAAAAAAGTTAGGAAATTGAATTAAAATTGGAGTTAAAATAGTAAGTAAGTTAATTTAGTTGATCGAGTGTTTCTCCTAGTTAGGGCGTGGAAGAATACGAAGAGTATATTATATTCTTGTCGCGTGATGAAATTATATAGGTGTAGTCTTCTAATTGGCAGATGTATATATCTACATGTATTTTTGTGTTGATTATGGTTGAATATGAATTCTTTATTTGGCTATTAGGTATGGTTGTTGTTTTTGATTGTGTCGTGATAGGATAAGTGGTTTCGGGCAGTTTGGTCATTTGGATGAGTTGATGATGTATGTTGAGTTGTATTATCACATTGAATTGCCTTTATCACCTCGGTATAAGTGTGGTGTTTTGCTCGTGCCTCGTTACGAGGCGTTGGTAGCAATAGAGCGGGCATAGTTTTGTCCCTGCGAGGTTGAGGTTGATTATATGCGCGTCGTTGCGAAATCAGTTTATGAGTGAGTTGATTGAGTGTTTAGGGTGGGATTCGAATGTTGAGTTGATTGAAACACATTTAGTTGTGGGCTCGAATGTTGGGATTGGTGATTTGATTGTCCTTTATCGGTATGTATGTTTAGTTGACGAGCCTATAAATTTATGCATTTGATAATAGATTCACTAATGACATATACCATGGCCTTCGTTGTATAACATTAAAGTATCTCATCATCACTATCTGAAACTAATTATTTTAATTACACTAAGCGAGAGTGTCGAATGCATTCAGGAGTGATAGTGCCTTAGGTTCGGGATTCCTACATTTGTTGTGATTCGATTTGATGAGTTGTATGTTGATATTTTGTACTTTGGTGGAATTGTTGTATATAGGTTGTATTGTGTGGTTAGGAAACGCCATGATGGATCGTTTTCTTAAATTTTCGGATATATTTTGTTTTATTGGGTTATTTCAGGACATGTGTCTTTTAAATTTTGAGTCAACCATCGACTTGGTGACTCTTGTGTCCAGGATTTGGATAATTCTAACTTGAGCGGCCGACCTAGAGCGGCACGACCTAAGCGAGTAAATGACAACAACTTCTTGAATATATTGGTACAATCAATTCAGCTCCTTGCAAATATTTTTGTTAGCCTGCGCATTCAAGATGTTTCTTATTAAGTAGACCTGAAATCGAGATAGAACACTTGTTGCGCATGTGAGGCGAGAATAAAAGGATCATCTTTTGACCGCGTATGCTTCTTTTTATCTGCGCGTCACAATTGCTTGAAGTGCTTTCATCCACTCTTGGAGTCAGACTTGATGATACGTGAATAAGATAACCGTTTCATTTTGATTTTTTTTCACCCTAAACCCAGCAGTCATGGCCTATATATTTAACTCACTTATTTCACATCCTTCCTCCGTATTTTCTCACGTCTCGATTATTCAAAGCTTTAGCCCTCGAAAATGTCTGAAATTGAGAATCTTCGGCTCAACTTTGAAGGAATAGAAAAAGAAGTAGTTAGGTGTAATTGCAGGTTCGTTTGTCATCCGATCACTTCGTGGAAGAATGGTGGTCGATGATTTGTAAAGTACCCGAAGTTAAAATTCGGTTGCGGATTTTGGACATGGAAGGATCCGATTTTTCTGATAAGAGATAAGACAATTATCTTGGGTCTCTAAAAAATTGTATCAAAATAGAAGTTCAAATTGCTAATTTGAGAAGATTAGTCAAGATTCTTATAATTTTAATTGTGTTTGGAATAGTATTTGTATCAATTCTTTCCAGGCATGTAGCAGTTTAACTATAATTAATAGATAGATTTTTTTCAAGAATAATTTTTAAGGTTTTTTAAATACCTACTAATTAATTCATTTGACTACATCAAATATATTTTAATTAGTTAAACATTATATATATTAGGGTGTTATTTAGTAATAATCTATTTCAGGTAGCACGTGTGACGTTTTAGTGGCAGAAAAAAACAAAAAGTCACTGTAATGTCAACGTCACTAGATTTGTTTTTAAATATTACATAGAGTAATAGTTCTAAAATTTATAATAATTTAATAATCATTTTGCAACAATAAATTGTTGTTATTATATAATATATATATTAATTGTTATTTAAAGTGTCAGTTCATGCAGGTGTGATATTTTAGTGGCATTATTGAGCAGCGTCACTATGATGTCATAGCAACGGAATGTCAATTTTTAATTATTGAAGAATCACATTGAAATAACATGAAATAACATAACCTGATGTTGATGAAGCCCGCGTTATTATTATGTTTTAGCACGTTAAATCGAGACAAAAATGTAACGATACGCCCCGGGTAGGCCCCCGAGGTTGGAGATAAATGCATCGACGCACGAACACGAGTCACCCATTACAACCTAGGCCAGTGAATGAAAGGAGAAAAATACAAAGTGACTGCGCCCCGGATGTTGATCTAAAACTGACAAAATTATTATAACACCGATTTCTTCAATCATTACAAATGCATACTCTGACATGTTTCAAATATAATTGACCTGACAAGGTATACCTTGAATCTTGTTAAGGAAATCCACAATACAGAACCGTGGGAAATAACCCGTCGCCTAAGTGATTAAATTCTCTATATGTACGGTTGGTGGTAGGACCTGATGGTAACAATAATTTCGGAATAAAAGGTATTCTTTGAACTAATTATTTGATGAGTAATTTTATGTCTCTAGAGATAACACATTGAAATTATTTTCATTAGAATATAATAAAAGATATGCCTAGTATAATTAAGAATGCTTGAGGTGGAAGTGTTGGTAATAAATATAGTGGAATTTGAAGTGTTAGGGTAAAGTGAGAATTAATTTGGTTGACGTACAAGGATGGGTCACTTGTGAATATGAGAATAAGTTAATGAATCTTGTTGTCCGACGTGGAGTATGAATATGAGAGAAGAAGAGAATATATTGGAAATTTCCTCTTGATGGGTACTAAGGGGATTAAGGATAAGCTGAAATGGAAAATTTTTTCCTTATTGATGTTGTAACTGATTGAGCGATTGTGTAAGGTTATGATCATCACAAGAGCGTGCTTATACGTTTGTACATCTGAAATATTGGAAAAATGGGTATTGGTGAAATTTAGTGTGGGAGTACTCTATTAGTAGATATAAAGTTGGATTTAATGTAGCTAGGAAATTTGGGATGAGTAGAGAGATTGTAGAGTTTGTGGCGAGGTGTTTGATTTGTCCGCAGGTGAAGATTGAGCATAGACACCCTGCAGGTTTGTTGCAGCCACTTCCGATTCTTCAATGGACGTGGGAGAACATTATCATGGATTTCTTAATTGGAAGAACTTACTAAATCGTCGAGGGCGTAGCAGATTGAATTTGGGTGATCGTGGGCAGTTATTTGAAATGCTCACCTCACTACCGATTAAATAGGCAAAGTGGACACGAGAGGCTAGCGAGATGTATGTTGATGATTGAGATTCCGTGGGGTTTGTTCGATTATCTCAGTAGTGCGAGATTTGCCAATTTTGGAGGGTTTCAGAGGCGTTGGGAACCCGGAGTTAATTTAGTACATTTTTTTCATCATGAGACGAGATAGGCAATCGGAGAGGACAGTGGGACTTGGAGGATAATAAGCCGAGGTGTGTTGAGTTTGTTAGGGAGTTGGGATGGTTAGAGATGGAGTTCGCGTATAATAATAGTTTTCATGATAGTATTGAGATGGCACCATTTGAGGCGTTATATGGGTGGCAGTGTCGGACTCCAGTGAAGTGCGAGAGAAGAAAGTTTATGGTTCTGAGTTAGTTGAAAGGTCGATTGGGCCGAGGATCAAGTTGATCTAATGACACACAGCGGCTCAAGGCAGGCTGAAGAAATATGTTGATATTCGCCCGAGTAGACATGTTTTGAAGTGTCGATATCAGGTGTTCGAGATATCTCCATGGGAAGAGGGTATCACGGTTTGGAAGGGACTTTTACATATTTGTATGATTGTGTTGCATTATGTGGTCTTTCGCGGTTGTGTGTTGAAAAATTTTGAGGCGAAATTTTTATTAGGTGGAGTAGGTGAAACAACCCATCACCTAGCGATTAAATTATATTATATGAGGCTAAGATAACACATCAAAATATGTAGTCTTAAATCTTTAAATCTCATTATTTGAGGCTATAGTTGACTATTTATTACTTTGACTTTTATATTTGACTTAGATCTTGAGCTTTATTATGTAATAGAAATGTTATCTAAGTTTTGTTTATAGGATTTAAGGTGACCTTGAATTATTATTAGGGTTAGAAAGTGGTGTTTGTTGAGGGGTTGACTTTGTTGAAGCTTACATTTGTCTTTTTCTAAGTTAACTTTAAATTGTAGTAGGAGGTTAGAGGACTTGAATATAGTTATTTTGAGAATAGAAATATTGGTTTGGATATGGATTAGTAGAGATTGGGACAGAAAGTTTGGGAAAGTTCGTATAGTGATTAGTGTTTGAATTGGGGTGTATTTAATGGTTTAATTAGTTGGCGATTGATTGTTGGATTAGTTGGAATGTGATTAAAGTGCTATTGTTGGGGTAATAAAGTAATTACGAATATCGGGATGAGATTGGTAAGTAGAATGTAATTCGTTGGAATGTTAGAAGTGTATACTAATCATGGGGATAGGAGTGATTGCTAGAGTTGTAAATTTGAATTGTGAGGCGTGGTATAATACTCGGGGTTTATATAGATGTTAAGAGAGTGTATCCTAGATAATGTATTATAATGTATAATTTCTTTGAATAGGAGTTGAGCTGGACACATACGAGGACTACTGGAAATTATATTCTTTGCTTTTTAGGCTCGAGTGAGTACAAATCTCACGATGGAACCTTCATATATATTATATTTATATATTTTGCATGTGTTTTGTCATGAGAATATTTTGACATGTATTGTGTGGTTATGATTCATATTATAAAATAATTGAGATTATGAGTCATATTGAGATAATTGTGATTATAGGAGTCATATAATGAGATAATTGAGATTATGATTCATATTATGAGATAGTGGTGATTATGATTTATATTATGGGAATGGTTGTGATTATGATTGGTGTTATGAAGATTGTGGTTATACCACGTGTGTTGTATGTAGCATCTTTAACGTGTGGGCTGTGTGATGTGTGTGTGTAATGCGTGTGCGGGTGTATTTTGATTGCTTTGTTTGTTATTTGCGGGCCGGTGGAGACCCAGTGGGAGGTTTGGTGTGAGTATGCATATTGTGTAGGTAGCCAGGTAAGGATTGGGAGTTTTGGTGTGATATGTTGTATTATGCTTAAATTTTGTGTGTATTGTATGGTTGTATTTTCGAAGATTGATGTAAGTTCGTTGAAATTTGATACGTTCTTGTGTGATGTGTTATTTAGTTCACCACGATGGAAAAAAGTTTATTATTATTAATGTCAAATGAAGTCTTTTTATGTTGTCGTCCATCGTCCGGTGACTACGGTGTACGGTTGTTGATGACCTTAACCTCGAGGCCTTACGACTGGGGCGGGTCGTTCTGATTTTAGTATCAGAGCTTAGGTTTCAGTTTTCTATGGTGTCCTGTGTGGTTATGTGCTTAGGTGTAAGATGGTCGAGTGGTTGTCGATATTCGAGTCTGCGTAGATCAGAATTTTTCTTAACTTCGTTGATCGTTATTTATTGAGGATGCCACACGGAGATTTTAAATCGACTGCGTGTGAGTACCCTTAGGGGAAGGTTGAGATGAATCGCCGTCGTGGTTGTAAAGTTGACATAAGAACCAGGCGGTTAGTAACTTTTAGGTATACAATTGGTTGGATTATGAAGAGCCTCACGTGTTGTCATTGATGATACTACCTGGATAATGGGTTCCGTTGAAGTTGAGTGGATTCTGTCTTTTACTCTGGATAATAGTAGTTATAGAGGATGTGAACTCAAGGTCGAAACGTGTGGAAATGAGATGCTAGGATATCAGTAGATTTGTTGGAATTTGGTTGGAGTGAAGGGAGATATCAAAAGATGTTGGGAAAGAAATTTATAATGTCGAAGTTGGAGTTGTTGAGTGGTTGAGGTATTTATGTAAATCTAGAGCGTTAAAGAGATGTCAGTGATTGTGGTATAAGATTGTTGATCCTTAGATGCGTGAAGTTAAATCGGTGCGCCTGAAATAATTGGTGGTAGAGTGTTGGTGATAATTATGATAGTTGGACCCAAGTGTTAGGGTAGAGAGAGAATTAATTTAGTTGACGTATCAGGATGGACCACTCGTGAAGATGAAGTAAGTTAATGAATCTTGTTGTCCGATGTGGGGTATGAATATGAGAGGCAAGAAGAGAATATGTAAGTAATAAGTAATAGAGTTGATATAGGAAATTTTATTCGATGGATACTAAGAAGTGAGATAAAAATTTGAAAATAGGAAATTTTTGCAGTAAAAGCATTTATCCACGATTGGGTGATTGTGTGAGGTGCTCGATCATCTAGATGCATTAGAATATGTTTGTACATCTGAAATATTGGAAAAATTGGTATTGGTGGAATTAAGTATGTGAGTACTCTATTAGTGGATATGAAGTTGGATTTAATGTAACTGAGCAGATTGGGATAAAAATGAATATTTTAGTGATTGTCATTATGAAGTTCTAAGTTGCTTAAGTTGTGAATTGTTGCTTGGAGAATAAAGTGGAAAAAATGAAAATTTTGGGACTCTGGGAGAAAGAAAAGATGTTTAGTAGTACTCTATTAATAAAACTTTGAGACTGGATATATAGTGTTGAATAATTTTATGAAATAAGGATCTTAGCGGAATGGTGATATATTATTTAAAAGGCGATGATCAATAGGGGATTTTTAAAATTTGAACATGATTGAGATTAGATTGAAACGAGATGTTTGGTGGTTGTTAATGTGATGAAGTTGTGTATAATTGAGCAATACGTAATA
>JADFUC010000239.1:0-28456 GCA_019722365.1 Lithospermum erythrorhizon
TCAGTGTACTTCGTTCAGTTACGTATTGCTGAACAAGGCTCGAAATAAGGGACAAAGAGAAGTAAGCTCTTAGCGGCCAAAAGTACAAAAATTCTTATATGACGAAAGTGATGAAGATGATGAAGATATGGCCATGCTTGCTAGAGACTTCAAAAGGTTTCTCGAAGTTAAAAGAAGCGACAATGATCATGGTCATAAAAGCTTCAAGAGATATGATAATCACGAAAGCAGGAAGTACGAAGGCAAAGACAAGAGGGGAAGGAAAATCAAGGAGATCACGTGCTTTGAATGTAACAGCCGGACATTTAATGGTTGCCACGTCTAGCAAGGGTCGGCTTAAGAAAACTTACCTTGAGGCCACTTGGGATGGCCGAAGATCCGAGGCGAGTCCGACTCGAAGTGAAACTTGCACTTATTGTGAAAAAGAAATCCTGAGTCTTCAAAATGTCCGTACAAAGGTTAGTGAGAATGGGCACCTTATGTCCCAAATCTCTAAGACCTACTAAATGGATAAAGTAAGAAAATCCATCCTCCCTTCTTAACCCACGAGGACCCCAAATCGCGTTACTCGAATGAGAAAATTAGAAATTTGTGTTGTAGGAGGGCCGCTCATCAAGAAAGCATTTGGATGGTGGATAGCGGATATTCAAGGCATATGGCGGAGATGCCTCCTCTTTAAGCTTGGGGAAACAAGCAGGTTGGAAGCGTAAAGGATTCGCAAACAACGAAACCGCCAAATCCTAGGTAAAGAAGGATGTATTGGTAAGAAAGGTTGTTTCCAAATTAAAAATACTTTACTTGATCTGATGGCGTGAAGTTTAATTTGCTAAGAAAGTGTGAGCCAATTGTGTGAAAATGATTATGAAGTTAAGTTTTCAAAACATAAATTGTATTATTCAAATGCTTCATCTTCATTTGTTGTCACGTGGTTATCGATCGAAGATAATGTATTATGTTAATTTTGATTCGGTTAGGCAGTGTATATTTGCATGAATGTGGTACATGATGACGTGAGTTTTGTGGCATCGACGGTTGGGCCATGCTAGTATTGAAATGTTATCTAAATTGCATAAAAACTCACGTATTGAGGCTACCCTAATCTACCGTATAAAAGGTTAAACTTTGCGATGCGTAATCGGCCTCGGTAAAATGTAAATAAATGGATTTAAGCCTTTAAATCTTCTTTAGATCAAACCATGTGCTTGATTTGCTACATATGGACTTGTTTGGTGAGATGGATATTGAGAGTTGCGTTGGCTCTAAATATGTTTTTGTTATTGTGGGCCGATTCTTTTACTTGGGTAATTGGCCTTGCTAATAAAGTGATCGTTTAAAGAGAGTTTGCTAAGTTGTGTAGAAGGTCATGAGCAGTTCAAAATCAAGGCCATAAGGGAGCGATCACGGAGTGAGTTGAAAATGAGATTCGATGTGTTTGTGGGGGAGTATGGAATCAGCAAAACTTTTCGGCGCCAAGAACACCTCAATGAAATGGAGTGATGGAGAAGAATAGGACTATTCAAGAAATGAGTGTACCATGTTGAATAGACACAACTTGCCAAAGTACTTTTTGAGGACATCTTAGTGGACAGCGTGCTACACCATCAACGGGTATTTCTAAGACACATTCTTGATAAGACTCACTACGAGCTTTGGTATGGTAAGATCCCTCGTATTGATTGCTTTAAAGTTTTTGGATGTAAATGTAGCATTCTAAACACCAAAAGATAGATTGGAGTAAATTTGGCGCTAAATCTAATGAGGCAATCTTTCTTGGTTATTCTAAAATGATAAGGCATATATCGTCTGATAAAAAGGATCGATGTGTGCAAGAATCTATTCATGTTAACTTTGATGAATCTAATCCGTTTGTTGAGAAAGTTGTATTAGATGAGGATGATTCATTAGGTGTTAATGTGGATGGGAATTCTCAAAGAATTGATGAGCCTCAAACCAAGCATCAAGAAAGCGAGGAGGCGTCAATTATGGGAGCAAACTAATGTCATGCATTGACCCTTGAATGTGGATGATTAACTCCATGAAGGACACAGTCTTCCTAGGGAGAGAATCATCAAGAGTCATCCCCGGATCTCATTCTTGGTGATATCTCAAGGGGTAACTACTCGTCCTACAAATAATGTTTGTCTCATGGTGCTTTTTGTATCTCGAAGTAGTGCCTCTTGTATTAAAAGCGAGCTCACAGAAGATCCAGTTGGATTTTATCTATGCAAAAAGACTTGAACAATTTGAAAGATGCAAAAGTTTGGCATTTAGTTGAAAAACCTTTTGATAAAACCATTATTGGGACTAAATGGGTTTTAGAAATAAACTTGTGGCTTAGAGTGTTGTTTTAGTAAATAAAAGTAGATGCTTGTTGTTCAAGGTTATAATCAAATCAGTCGATTTTGATGAAACTTTTGCTCGGTGCTTTAGGTTGGAATCCATTAATTATTCTAGCCTTAAATACATAGTTGGCTACGCTGAATGGAGATGTCAAAAGCGTTTAAATGGTTCTTGGATGAGGAAGTTTTTGTAAAAACAACCTCCGGGTTTGATGATCCCAACACTATCTCATCACGTTTTCAAACTAGATAAAGCACTTTACGGTTAAAACAAGCACCTAGGAAAGCTTGGTATGAGAGGTTAAGCACATTTAGTTGCGAATATTCGAAAGGCTTGATTCAGCTTTTCCTTGGAAACCAAGACCCAAACGTCATAGTAGTTCAAATTTATGTCGGTAAATATTATTTTCGGTTCTACTAATGATTTGTTGTGTTGCTAAAATGATGACAAGTGAGTTCGAGATGAGCATGATGGAGAATTGAATTTCTTCCTCGGACTCAATCAAAGCAAATGGTGGACGGCGTATTCATAGCCAAAAGCGAGTTCTCGAAAGAACTCGCAAAAGTCGGGATGGAAGATGCAAAAGTGATCGGAGGAACTCCATGTAGAGCATCAACAAAAGCTAGACAAGGACGAGCAAGGTACTATAGTGTCAATGAGACAAAATATCGAGGTATTATGATTGGTAGCCTTAACATCTTGCAGCAGATAACGTTATGTTTGCGTGTGTTTGCTTTCGTTTTTCAACATGTCCCAAGAGTCTCATCTTCGCCGGTTAAAGGATCGCCCGATGCGTGAAAGGGACAATTGACTGGGCTTTACAGTATCCGATGGCTTGAAGAGCTTTGAACTTAGTAGGATGGGATCTCTTGATTTCAGGGATGCACACTTGATAGGAAGAGTACAAGTGGGACATGTCACTAGCAGGACATAGCCTCACCTCATGGTCATAAAAACAAAATAGTGTTGCATTGTCAGCAGCGGAGGCCGAATATGGCGGTCGGGAATTGTGTTGCTCGAGTGCTTTGGATGAAACAACCTTGGAGTTCGGGATCAAATATGAACAAGTTTAGGGGTGTTATGTGACAACACAAGTGCCATAAATATTGCCCAAGAATCGATTAAACACTCCAAGGACCAACTTTACATTGAAATTCGTCATCGCTTCATCCAGGGACCATGTGCAAAAAGGAAGCGTTGATCTCGAGTTAAATTGAGGACAAATGAATTCATTTTGCGGACATCTTAAAAACCAACACGGAGGATCAATTTAACCGCATTAGGCGTGAGCTGGGGATGCTTGATCTTTCTAGTAAGTAATTTTATCTTATCATGCCATCTTTGTCTTGTATGTTGTTGCATGCTATGTGCTTAAAATTATGTCTATATTGTTATATTGGGATGATGAGCCAAATGATGAAATTGTCCAAAAATGGTTATTAGTTGGATTGATTGATTCTTCTTAATTGGATATTAAGGAGTTATGATTCGTGTCGTGTTGAAGAAGATATTGGTGATTTGGGATGTTGGTTGTTTGCTTTGATTGGATGTGCTTGGGTTGTTTGAGAGTCTATTTGTATTGGAGATTTGCTTGATGGGTGATTTGTGTGGAGCTTGTGGATGTATGAATGGTCTTTTTTGTGTGTGTGGGATCGCGAGACCCCATCGCCCAGGTCGATGAGGTCGATCAAGTGGATGAGGACTTCAATGCTGGCCATCGAGGGCCCCATCGAACCCCAAATAGATGAGGTCTCGAACAAAAACATCTCAGAGTCGAGACCCATTCAGAGATTCCCCCTGCAAGATGGGTCGATGGGGTGTTAAAGAACTTGCCCTACTGTTGTCGCCGAGACCCCTTCGAGACTTACATGCTCTCGATGAGGTCTAGAACAAAAGACCCCGTCGTCCAATTGTGAGACCCCCACTCTGGTAGTTTCGATGGCGGTTATAACCACCAGTAAAACTGCCCCATCGAGACTACCATCAGATTTTGCCGTCTCGAATGGGTCTCGATGAACTGACTCTATATATACCATTTCAGCCGATTTTCACTTCATTTCAACCCCAATTCCAAAAATTCCAACCACCCAATTCACAATCCGCGCATTCAACCCTTTCCTTCACAAATTCATCAAAAATTCACAAATTCATCACTTCAAATTTGCTACATTGCCTTTCTATTAACCTAAACTCCATTCTCTATTCAAATTTCTCACAAAAATGGCTTCTAACCCTACCAAACAAACCAAAAAGAGGGCAAGGACCCAAAACCCAAAATCTTCAAACCAAGTTGTATTATACCAAGGTGGAAGTTCGTCAGGAGCTTATGAAAATGTGAATCAATTACTCTCTAGAGGAGGGAAAATTGAAGGCAAGCAAACAATATACTTGATGGCTACTACTATGATGGAGGAGATTTGGAGAATTGCTAATTACAGGGAGTGGTGAAATTTCGAAATGGGAGGATTCTTTTATGAATCTCCTCCGATATCTTGGGATTGGGTTTATTTCTTTATGAACATGTTGTTATTCACACACTTCTAGTAGTAACGAATTTGAACATTAAGTTGGGAGTTTGGTGGTAGATCTTACGAGAGTATAAGTTGAAATTTTAGAGATGATTCGGGTTTAATACACGATGGATTTGCAAGTTATCTTGGATATGTGGCCTCAGTGGAGATTGAGTCGGCAGATGTGACAGTGGTTGAACAATGTAATTAGAGTTTAGAAATGGTTATAGGAAGAAAGGGGTGGACTGATTGTTTTCGTGCTTGCGCTTGTATCTGGTGAAAGTAGGTTTGTGAACACACTTTTTGTGTGTCAATCGGTGGTTCAGGTGGGTTCTCGGGGATAGAATCCGAGAGTGGTTGGTGAACTCCTTGACTTACAAATTCTTGCGTCGCCAACGGATAAATCTACCTCTCTTCATTGCCTTCCATATGCGGCATTCGATGGGCAATCTGGCGGCTTGACCGCCGCTACGGGATCTTGTATCCGCGTCATGGAATCTTGGGGAGGATAGAAGTGTTCCAAGGGGTATACCAAGTGAGGGGAGCCGTGAATCGCCCAAGGACTACTTGGGACTTGCACCGTCGCATATCATATGTCGACTTTGTAATTTGGAGGTGGGAAGCTAAGATCAGCGAACAGTGAAGATAGAAGGCCGTCAAACACTTATGGGAGGAAATGGTTCGGGAGGTAGATGACTTGGAGGGATCGGTGTTTGATGATGAGGATGATGGCGAGGACCGAGGATGGCCGAGGATGACTGATGATGATGTAGAGGAGATGATGATGATGGTGGCGATGAGGCTCCTCGGAAGTGAGTAAAACATTTCAAGACCGGCCGAACTAAATGACATTCAGGCCCAAGAAGGCAGAGTCATTGAGAATCAAGGGATTATCATCAAAGAAAACAAGAAGCTTAAAGATTATGTGAGAAAAGAGGTATGAAATTCCTCCTCTTGTTTAAGCGATGGTAATAGAAAAAGTTGAAGGCCCACAAAAAGTATTTGGCTCACTTGGGGATGATGAGGGGGCCGAGGTGGCGTAGGACCAGCGTTCGCGGGTCAAAGTGGGTATTGGTGCCTCTCGAGGATTGGGATCGCTACATCCTTGATGATGATGAGGCAGCGGATGGTATGGGATCCTTCTTTGACAAGCCAAAGTCCGAAGAAGATCAATTGAAGGGACTATGATGGCTTGGACGGTGTCTTGTTATGCTTATTTATAGCGTTGTTTATATTTGCTTATGACTTGTTTTATACCCCTTTTGTGATGATCTCAAAGGGGGAGAATGTTTAGACTTATGCTTTTTGTTGGTTTTTTTTAGTGTTTAGTTTTCTTATGCACTTTGTTGGATGTTTTTTTTATAATAGCTTGTGTTGGTGTTTTATTATCTATCGTGTGCCGTACTATTTATATTAACGCTTCATTGCTTATGATCCATGGTCTTTTTTGTTCTAAGAAAACATTAGGAATGCTTATGTTGAGAAGTGCTTTATGTTTTACATTTCTTCCCATAGCATAAGTCAATTTGTTATAAATCAAAGGGGAGTTTGTTGAATAGTAAGTTCCATTCAAACCTATTTGAAGATAACAAATTGTTTAATAACTAATCCGTTTCGAGTGAACATGTATTGGTTTATTCCTAAATAAGTTCAAATTGCTAAAATTGTTGATGAGGAGGATTCGGGAGGCTCATTGATAGTGAAAACAAGCATGAAACTTCGAGGCTCGTGTTCTTCTTTTTTTTATAGGCGTTTGTAAAGAAACTCTTTTTTAAGTATTGTCGTTTAAATTTGTGAGTATAGACTTTTGCATTTAAGCAATTGTGTTTGAAAAACGAGGTCAGTAGTTTCAAATCTTAAGTATAGATGATTCGTAGTTAAATGCCATTTTCTACAAATATTTGTGTGGCGTTCGTTCGAGAATTGGCAGCGTCGTTATTTTAGGTGACACTATGAACCATCGAGACCCGTTTTGTCTTGGTCTCGATAAGTCACGATCTGTGACAACTTTGACTCAAAAATTTGTGCTATATAAGCCCCTCTTTTCAAAACCTAAATAACTTTGCAACTATTTGAAACCTAATTTCACGGCGTTTATTTCTTTGATAAGCAAAAGGCAAAAAGTCGCTTCTCATTGTGCTATAATCTTTATTGAGAGTTTCCTAGTTGTGTGAACAATTCATTCTTTTTCTGCAAACATTTATTGTTTTGGGTAGAAATCCTTATTATTGGGAAGCATAGGGTTGCTATTCTAGGTTGAGTAGTACTTTGAAATCCTGAGAGTGTGTTCTTGGGTTCCTAATCTAGGTTGATTAGGAGTTGAAATCATGTGAACTAGCTTAGGTCATTTGGTATAGGCTAAGTGTTGATGTGGAAGCAGAGAGAAGTTGCTTGTGTGTAATCAAACATTTCTTCAAGCGCTAGTTATCTTTGCCAAAATCCAGTTGGAAGCCAAACGGTGATTGACGGTAGAACGAGGAAGCTCGCTAATATCTTATTATTGTATTTCTTCTTCCTTACTCTTTTACTTTAAGTAAATACATATTATTACTAATCATCTTGTTGTTTTATTGTTGACTAAATAATTCGAACTTAGGATTGTCGGGTTATCGCATTAGAACATATTCTTATTATTTTGTAATTCAGCATTTGGTAAATTAAAACTCAAAAGGAATAATTTAACGTAAACCTTATTCACCCCCCTAAGGTTGAATCCCAGGCTAACTTGATTGTTATTTGTAAATGCGTTGGGATGGCTTCGGGCCCGACGGCGCCCTGACTTTTTATAGAATTCTTATTCTATTATTTGTTTTTAGTTATGATCCACGATTGTTATAGCATATAAGATATTCATAAACTTATATGTATTGAATAAGTAAAATGGACTGTTCAATATATGAAATGTTAAAATGGGTGATTCAATATGACATGTTCCGTTTTCCGACAATCACATATAAAGTATAGAGTTACAAACTCTCGTCTATATTAACGTGCGATAATTCAATAGTAAAGATACGATCATCATATAATATACGATAAATGTATATAATGCAATTATAGTATATGTATAATTAATTATAGTACATGATATAAATACCATATTGAAGATTGAAGGTTGGTGATCCTTGTTATTTGTAAATGGCGTCGGGCCCGGCGAAACCAGCATACAGTTTTATATGAATTCTTATTCTATTATTTGTTTTATTTATGATTCAGGATTGTTATAGCATATAATATATTTATAAATAAACTTATATGTAGTGAATTAGTGGAAATGGATTGATTCAATATGAAATATTCCGTTTTCCGACAATCACATATAAAGTATAGAGTTACAAACTCTCGTCTATATTAACGTGCGATAATTCAATAGTAAAGATACGATCAACATATAATATCCAATAGAACATATAATTAAATTATAGTATAAATAGCCTTATAATTTCCCAATTCATAGTAGATGATATAAATACCATATTGAAGATTTGGTGATTGAAATGAGCGTTAGTGATCCTTGTTGTAAATGGCATAGGGCCCGGCTGTGAAACCCGGCATACAGTTTTGGATATGAATTATTCTATTATTTGTTTCTTTATGATTCCACGATTATTGTTATAGCATATAAGATATTTATAAATTAACTTATGTAGTGAATTAGTGAAATGGAGTAATAATAATGACAAATGTTCGTAGTAGTTATTGAAAAGCAGTTTAACAATATATTTTCATGACTATTATTTATGCATTTTAATGATGAAATGAATATCCCAGATTTAATTACCGTCCTCCCTGCTTGCATTGCTACAAATTAGTTTTACAAAAATTAATGCAATATGATCTGACTAACCGAAATGTTAATATCCGATGAAAAAATTCTATTGGAGTTATTTTAAGGTAATTTACTAATTTCATGAACTTCTGTTATACAAAAAAATCCGTTTTTGTTATCTTGCGTGTTAATATTTTTTATTGTGAACTTCTAAAAACCTGTCACTTTTTTGATGTTTTAATATAGAAAGATTGTAACAAAGGCTTTGAATTATAGAAGAATTAAAAAGAGGAAACTTTCTGTTAGAATAATTATTAACCAAACATAGTCAAATTTAGTGAAAATTGAAATTAGCCATAGGAACAAGATTTTCAGGCAAATAGTGAAAATATCAATAATGAATGTTCATAGTTGATTCTTACCATTTTTTAAGTTGTGGTTAGATGTTTAATTGTTCAGTTTCATGTATGATATTGACAAACAAAATGGAAGTTTATTTTTCAATTGTAGATTAACATTATTAAAATTTCGCATAATCCAATACATACAGAAAGTTAGAAACTTCTACAGTACAAAAATAGCATAGCTTAACTTTGGCCAAATGTTAAACATGTAAATTAATTATTTTTATCTTCTTTATTTTGTACCATATATGAGTTTGTTAGCTCATATCTGCACGGATACACTTTTGCCACTTGAAGCCTTCTTTAGTATGAGTATTTTATTTTTATTTTATTTATTCGTCTATTTTGATGTGGAATCATAATAGAAGTACAGTGTAAGCAATAGTAACCAAAAAAAAGAATTGATTTTGTTTATGTATGATATTTGGTTATTGAGTTTTGCATAAATAATAGCAGTATTATTATTGTGTAGTATTATTGTCCATTATATTATAGAGGCCTAGTACCTAAAATTGTCTATATAATTGTATATATAGGATACATTATTCATGAGATAACAAGTTTCTTCAATAAGCAGAGTGCTGGGCTCAGCAGGAAGAAGCATTGACAGGTTATACAGCAGCCTAGCAGCCTATATATGTGCATTGCAGTGTCTATATATGAGAAGTACTTCAATCAGGTGGATGGAGCCCAATATGTGCATTGCATGTTTGATATCGATAGCGGTGTTGGTTGTGGGACTGCCAAGAAGGAGGCGAGCCTAGTATGACCATATATAATTGTATATAATATTATAGAGGCCCTTAGTACCTAGGATTGACCATAATTGTATATATTATATCATAGTAATGAGAGCCTGAATTTTCCTTAAATCTAAAATTTCTCAATTCCTTCTCCCTCTCTTTTTAGCACCCCTCTGCCTCTTTTGCCTCTCTCTGAAAAATAAAACACTCCCTCCGTAATCAATAAAGCTGCCGGAATTTGTCCTATCTAATTCTCCACCATATCAATCTTTTCTTTTGTTGTTCAGCCGGCTACAATGAGTGAAACAAACTCCAACAGGTTCATCCCATATGTCCAACTTCAATAGGTCTCTCCCAGCGAATGGATCAGGTTGGCCCTCATCCTCCCAGCCCAATTGGACCAGACCCCCCAGTCCGGCTACACCCCATCCCAGGTTCTCACGCCACTCTAGTCCAGGCATACTACGCTCACGCCCCACTTCTTCTTGGCAGTCCCATAATCACGCGTACACCAACACCGCTATCGATATCAAACATGCCATGCACATATTGGGCCCATCCACCTGATTGAAGTACTTCATATATAGACACGTAATGCACATATATGTATTATCTAACTATTTCTCATACGACTTCTAATCGAAGTGATTTCCTCTTACTTCTAATTTTAAAGACTCATAAACATGTCGTTGGAAACGGTCATTCTATTCTATTCGTATGCTCATGCACAATTACCTTCACCTCTCCCCCGCCTCAAAGATGCTCTTCACTGCCTCACATAATCTCAAAAAATCCACTTCGGGCCAAAAATCTTACCACTCACAATAATAATGTTTCATTGGTTTGCTCCCTTTGGCTTTTCCCAGAAGGATTTACTACATCATGCGGTGCGACAAACAGCTATGCAGCTCTATCCCTCACAATCACCTTTCGGCCTTCCCCTTCCCACACCAATTTTTCAGTTTTAACTCCTAGTCTATGGCATGCACGTTTAGGTCATCCGGGAGCACCTGTTTTGGATCTTTTCCAATTTTTGTTAGTCGTGTGTGCTTGGTAAACATATTAAATTACATTTACTAAGTCTTCACCCTACTACTATGCCTTTTGATATCATTCATAGCAATCTTTGGACTTCCCCGGTCTTAAGTTCGTTTGGTCATCGTTACTACCTTATTTTTCTAGATGACTACTCTAATTTTTTGTGGACCTTTCCGTTATCACATAAATCACAAGCAGTTTATACATTTATTATATTTCGCGCACTCGTCCGTACCCTATTTGACAAAAAAATTAAATATCTTCAATGTGATAACGGTACTGAATTCACAAACAATTCTTTTAAAAAGTTGTGCAACACTCACGGTATCACTCTTCGTCTTTCCTGCCCATAAACTTCTCCTCTAAATGGCAAAGCTGAACGAACACTACGTACAATAAATAATTATATCCGTACAATTATGTCTCATGCCAATGTGCCCTCAAACTTTTGGCACCACGCACTTCAAACCACCACCTATCTCCTCAATATTCTACCCCACAAAACTCTATCTTATCACACAAACCTTCACTATCTCTACCACAAGACACCCACTTACAATCACCTTCGTGTGTCTAGGTGTCTATGCTACCTCCTATTCCCCTCCACCACCATCAATAAACTTCAACCCCGCTCTACACTGTGTGTTTTCTTGGGATACCCCTCCAACCATCATGGCTAAAAATGTTATGATATTACTAATTGTAAAATTATTATTAGTAGACACGTCATCTTTGACAAAGCCACCTTCCTATTAGCCTCCAACTCCAGTGTTCCATTGTACCTGCACCATCCACGGTTCAACCTGACTCCCTCCACCCATCACTACTCAACCATTTTGTCCATCCCTCACCACGCTAAATCGGCTCTACACACTCAAATTCCATTACACCTCGCCTAAAACAACCCATCCACACCCGCCCCAAACAAATTTCCAATCACACCACACCTCCAAAGAAAATCTGACCCAACCATTTACTCAACCCAAATCAATTTACACCTGGCTTCAACAACACACATCCCACACCGCCCAAAGATTCCCAACCCAACTGCACCACCATCCCACCCTTAGCCCAACATTGTCCACTCCTCTTCTCTACTCCAACCGTACACCCTATACTCAACAGTGAGCCAACCACAATCCACCGTACCTCCCCCCTCCCGACCCACAACCCGCAGTCTTCACGGCGTATTCAAGCCTAATCCAAAATACCTTCTATATGCCTCCTCTACCCCTTCTCCCATCCTTAAAAATCTCATACATGTACTTAATGATCCGAATTGAAAAATGGCCATGCACTATAAATATGATGCTCTAATTAAAATAATACTTGGGATCTTGTTCCTCATTCTTCGGGTGTTAATATTATTCGTTCTATGTGGATTTTTCGTCATAAATTATGTTTTGATGGCTCTTTTGAGTGCTATAAGGCTCGGAGCCAGAAGCGATGGCTAAACGCAACAAAGTTGGCATTGATCAGGGTGATTTTTGGCCCCGTTGTCAAATCGGCTACCAGATTGTTTATCTGGCTGCTTCTATCCCAGCCATGGCCTATTCATCAGTTGGATGTTAAGAATGCATTCCTTCATGGGAATTTGCATGACACAGTCTACATGTATCATCCTTTGGATTTCGGGATCCGGTGCATCCTGACTATGTTTGTAAGCTTAGGAGTAACTGGTGTATGGCCTTAAAGAAGCCCCACGCAGCTGCATCAACGCTTTGCTGATCATGTCTCTACTCTTGGGTTTGTTCACAGTAAATTGGATTATTCTCTATTTATTTATAAGTATGGTTCTAATACTGCATATCTTCTCTTATATGTTGATGATATTATCCTCACTACCTCGTCCGAGTCTATTCGACAGTCTATCATGTCTTTGAACGCCGAGTTTGCCACGAGAGATCTCGCTCGGCTCCCGCTTATTTTTTAGGTATCATGTCACTTATCATACAAGTGGTCTATTCTTATCTCGTAATAGCTACGTGCAGGCTCTCATCTCCGTGTTGGCATGTCTTCTGTAACCTATCGGCTACCCCGACGATACCAAATCCATGCCTGGGAGCACATCTGCACTACGCGATAATCCCTTATTGTTTTGTAGTTCAGGGGCCCTCCAAAGATTCTTACATTTACTAGGCCTGACATTTATGTACCAAATAGATATGTGTATGCCGGAAATTAGAGTATTGATTTCTTTTAATTATGCCTGCCATGTAGAATTTGTCAGAATAATTCATTTACTAGTTTTAGTTAAATAAGATTAGTCAGACTAATTGTTCAATAAAAAGTAATTGCAAATTACTAAATAGGAACTCATGATAATATCAGGGGTTATGCCAGATTGCTAGATCTCATGCATAATCATTATAATAATACTAATGGTCAATTATATTATTATACAACTGATATTATCTGAGCCCAAAAGGTTACACACATAGAGGACATTCAATCTTGTTTCATGTATGAAATTAAATTGGGAATTGATTAAAATCAACGAGATACCCAATCGAGAGTTTTACATTGATAAAATGTAAAATACAATTGATTTAAACGAATAAATTAATATGAAATTACCCACGAGAGAATAGTTGAAGTAAATTACCATAAATCTATAAAAGCTAAGGAATTAAACGGAATAAAATGTACTATATTCTACTCAGGTGTGCGCTGTGTTTTATATTGTAATTCGAATATACATTTATTCGAACTTGGTTGCATTTGTTTATGTTTTTAAATCAACAAGTTGCATATTTCCAACAATTTATTCATGCACTTCTAAGCAGGTGCTTCAAGATATTTAGGTACCTCAATTATGTCCGCATAGTACGCACCTTAACTTTATACAAATGCAGATTGGGTGCTGTCTGATACTGCCGGTCCACATCCGGTTTCAAGTGGTTCTTACAATTTATAATATCATCTCGTGTTTCAAAATGTCGCTGTCAGCTTCACGGTCCTCTCAGAGTACGAGACGAGGGTTTGCAAATGTTATTTCAAGCCCGACACAGAATATGTTCTGGGAACAATAAAATATTTGATATTTTGTTCTGGAAATCTTGTCTTTTGGTTGAGTTACATCCATCATGAAGGTTCTAAAATAATTGTATTTGAGAACTCGAATTAGCCACCAAAATACATAGTCGCTGCCATGAAATCTACTCCAAACGAACACCCATAGAATATAGTAACGTGGCAAATTAATATGATCCATAACTATGAATGCTGATTCCTTACACTTTCATGAACGGGAAAGCAAAGACTGATCAAGTTGTAGTGTCACTTATTAATGAAGTTCACCCATGAATGGGACAAGAGCAAAAAAAGAATGGAATTGTTCAACCGCTTGGCCAAACAATCGACGATGAACAAAAAGGTCCAAGTAACTCAATTCAGATAGATACGTGTTGCATATTAGCAACACGAGGAACAAATTGCACTCATGGACGCGAATGACGCAGACATGCTACAAGTAACAAACGCAACCCACAATGTAAAAACAAACTATTTTTTTGTTGTTGTTTCACCAAACAAAGCTTCACATTATCATGCCCGTTGGTGTTTGGTGTTGGCTAGCTTATTTTGTTGCCGCTGATTTTGCAAGTTCGAATATATATTTTCGATTTCGCTTGGAGTATTTCGGCATGGCACTATATGGTAATAACTCGAGTATTCCCTGCCATTAAAGATCGAGATTTGCATATATGGAAGTATTATTTATGGAAGATATTTCATATGTTTTGATGTTCCTACTCCTATATAAGAGTTGTTCTCGCTAGATCTCAAAGATACACCACTCCATACATAATAATACCTCCTCTACGCTTTTGAAGAGTTTAACAAAAAAGATTTGAGAGATTATATTTTTTGCAGTTGAATGTGTTAGAAGAATTCTAAACTTAACTAATGTACGATTGTTTCAAGTATTAATTAATGCTATAACAATCATCGGTGAGTTTTTCATTATAAACACCGAGTTGCGAGGATGTGTCGTGGGGAGCCTAGACTTGTTTACTAGTTCGAGAATAGGCTATCGAGGAAGATAAGTCATTATTTGTAATATCTCAATATCATATAGTAAAATCCTTCATCGCAAGAAAGTTCGCTCTTGCACCTAGGTGCTACATTGGCAACTCTAACCTGGGTTACCATCTTTGTATCTTTTAATTTCTCCTAATTATTTATTTATGTTTATTGTTCACGATTTGTATCATTAACTGAAAGGAGCATTGACTGGCTGTCTAATAAAATTGCCCAAAGCAAATCTATTTCACACAGTTACGAACTTCAATGCCAACACATTTTTTTTTTGTTTTTAACTATTAATGATCCAGGAAACTAATTTTCCTAATGAATATTGTCCGAAAGTTTTATGGTGTCTGTCGGATGGACAAATGAAGTTCAAATTAACCATCTAATAATACCTATATTGAAGTAAATATGATTTAACAATCTAACATTTATATTGTTGTAAATGTAAAACTATATGTTTTTATTTTAAAATATAGTAAGTTCAAAAATCTTTATGCATTAAAAATTGTCCACAAATCAAACAAAATGGTAAAAAACAAAAAGGCACAATTAAATTGAAGTGACATGTACTGGGTTTAGATTTATTCATATCGAAATAGAAATTAACCATTAAAAAGGTATACATTGACAAATATTATTTAACCATTAAAATGGTAAAAGATATCACAGCCATACATATGTAATAACGTGACAAATAAATACACCGTATTAATCATTGGCTTGTTAATATATGGTAAGTGCATTACATATGAATTCTCCAAAAACAATACATCAGTAGATAATAAGTTTACATATCAATTCTAAATCAAATACATTTTTGGAAGTTCGACTGCACGCTTGCGTTGTTTCCAAATCGATGTCTTTTTCCGACCTGACATCAACCTCTGCTGATTGAGTACTTAACCCTCTATAAATCTAACAAGTAAAACAAATATCACTAAAACCAACACGCATAATAAAAGATATATTATTATATAACCAAAAAAATCAAAAGCAACCTGGAACGTTATAATCATCAAATTCATCATCTTCAAATGCTAGATTGGTATCTACATCTGTGAAGAGATTATAACATAATGGAACACTCTTAATACAATGAAAATTACAATCAAGACAATCATATAAACATAATATAAAAGAGAAGAATCAGATTTAAAATCAACAAAATGACATCAAATTTAGATATTCTAATTCCCCATTAGAATTTTAAACCAAAACAAGAAACTAAATTTAAACTTCAAATGTGGAAAAGAACCCAACTAAATCAATCAACCATTTTACAAGAACAAATTTAAAATCAAAATACAAAAAGAAAAAAGGACTCACGAAAGTAAATGTGTAAAGCTAATCTATTAACATACGAACTCCCCAAAACAGAGTTCAAAGCTGCTTTAATATGAAAGTTGATAAACTTGCATGATGATCAATCTAAATGTTCATATTTTCACACATTTACCAAACAAGTTGGCATATTATTAGTTTCACCCACATGATATGGTAACACTAATTGATTCAATAAAAAAGGGAGAGCTATTATCAGTTAACCAATTGGTTTAGCTTTTCTAAAATTAAATCTCACTAAAATCAAAGGAAATTAACAAAGACCTTCTTTGGTTGATTCAATAATCTCGATTTGAAGTTTCACATAAATCAATTCAGTTGACCTATATCATCGTCCATTTTTGCTTCTTATTCATCATCGAGGGAGGCGAAGCAGTGTGCGGCAGAGCCTGTATCATTATAGTTTAGGTTATAAATTTCCAGAGAAGAAGATTGAAATGGTTTTGGAGATTTTTTCGTTTTGGTTTGATTGATTAATCATTTGGCATTTTTTTTATTTGAGTAAATGCAATCTCAAGAGTATTATCGTGATTTGAACCGTACAAGACTATAAGTTATTGGGATGATAAAAAGACAAGCACACCTTCTATGTTAATATTCATTAGATTAAAAATAATGACATGACAAGTAATCCAATAATTATGATGAATTTAGTACTAAATACTAAGGATAATCCTAAAATGTAAGATGACTTTCCATCTAGAAGTAGGATAAGATGGATCCTATCTAGTCTGGGTAAAAAATAGGAATGTCAAAGATTTAACCCCACAAATCATATATGACTATCCGGCAGCCATGGACACACCTGACACTTCGCTACATCGCCCAAGACTCTCAAATAACACCCACTTTTACCAACACCACAAAGAGGTCATTCGCGTTGCCACCATTTCTCCCTTCCATATCACTTCAACATATACCCCACCATATTTTTCATTTCTCTTATTTATTTCATATATATAATTATTAAATTTAATAATACACAATAATATTATAATTTTTTAAAATATATTTTACTAATTTTAATATTTTAACATTTTAAAATATTTTAATAATTTTTTAATATTTTTATTTCATATATATTTAAAAGTATATTTTTAATAGTATATATATTTTTTGAATTTCAAAATCCCATAATATTTAATACAATAAATAATATTAAATGTTTTTAAAAATAACACACAATATTATCTGTAAGAGAAAGTGATTAAAGAAGAATAAGAAAAGGTGTAAAAACTTGATTTTTTTTTGGTGTCCAAATGACACAAACCTAGGCTCTATTTATAGAGCTCGAAAAATAAAAAATAGTGGTAGTATTTTTTTTTTTTTTTTTTGCTTAATTATTGCGTAAAAACAATTTAAAATTATTAAAAAATTTCTGGGCTAACCAAATACATGACATCGTCACAACAGTACTAATTCTCAAGAAAATGACACGCTGTCACAAGGCCGACTAAGAAGAAATCTCTTTTTTTTTTGTTTTTTTATTTACTCAAGGGGCCCACTTGAGTCAGCTAAATATATTCTGTTCCCTATCAAATTTTGGTCCCGGTCCCACGAAGTGTCAAATTTGACACTCAATTGATCCTCTCGCTGAATGATCACCTCGACACCCTAATTGATCCCCCGTCATTACAAACTTAATCAGGCGAATCCTAACGTTTCATGTAAAATTGATTTCTATCAATTTTAATGTCAAAATGGAAAATAACTAACAAATTGAAAAGTAAAATTGGTTAACGGGATAAATTGATCATATAAAAAGTTGAGGTGACAAATTGAAAATAATAATATAGTATTGAGGGCGACATAAAATTAAACAGCTAGCCGAGCTTTTATATATATATATATATCGTAATTATGTATTGGGTATGTTTTTTAATTTATTATAAAATCATAACGTAATGCATCTTTTCCTATCTAGTCTAGAATAATATTGCTGGGAGTCAATAATTCAAAACATGAAGGGAATCAAATTGAGAAAAAAAAAAGTATCGAAAAGGATAAGCGTCGTCCAGCAAAGTCTTGCGACCTAGTGACATGAAGTTACCATTTAAAAAAAAAAACATGCCCCTCTTAAAAAAAAGCCAAAAAACCTAAATTTATTCTCTATATTTTAAAAGGGTGAAATTATTTTAGTCTCTATACTTTTGGGCTTCCTATATTTTAAGATAAGATTGTAGACAAAATGGGCCATTTTAACGTAAATATACTATTTCAATGCCAGATTTTTGGTGAATATAATCATTTAGTGTAAAGCAGCTATGCTTAGACAATAAAAAAATACCGAAAGTACAAGAAGCGTGTAAAGACAATAAAACTGGCTGTAGACCATATAAAAAATTAACTCATAGCTCACAGTGTTTTCGCTGCAAGCCTAAAGAAAAATATTATTGATAAAAGCATCTACTCATACATCAATCAAAGGTAAAATTCTTCGAAATTTATTATGTTTCGGAATTTTCTTCGAACTGCTTCAGCTCTTAATTAAAATATTAAAATCTAACGCACAGATTTCATATTATATATAAATTGATTATTGGCCGAAGATATCACAAAATTAATTTATAATAAATCTTTCATGGAAATTCTACAAAATATCCGCCGTACTACTTTTTCTCTTGCTAAATTTCGTTTCCGTAAAGTCAAATGAGAAGACAAAAAATTCAATTACTCCGTACATACGTTTAGCCATCGACCACGTCTAAGCTCCGCTAAGAGAACTTTATGTTTTGCCCCAAAAAAGGAACAAGAGAAATGGATAGGTATGCGACTTTTACTATACTGAAACATTTGATTTTTCAAACAAAGAAAAAGAAAAAATAAAAGAAATGGAAAATGGATAGGTAACTCTTATAGATTATTTGGCAAAAAGAGCGAATCGTCACACTACGTACCGAGGCCACCGCTTCTGTGATTCACGGAGGAGGTGAATCGCGGATGTGTTCTAACCTGGCCAGTGACGGTAGCCTTTAAACTACTTCAATATTTAGATTCTCGCTTACTCTACGCAGCCCATACCGCTGACGAGACTAAAGGCGACATTTAACACTCTCAATAACTCACATTTAAGCCGATTTTAAAGACGATATATCGAGACGAGTACGAGATGAGTAGTAATATATGTCTCGGGAATAAATATTATTTGAAATCGCTCTCATTAAAATTTTACTAAATAAAGAACTAAATGAGATTCACCATCCCTCCCCTTGAAAATTTTTCTTCCATTCTTCCAATTCTTTTGGAGCTCATACACATTAAAGTTGATTTTCATCTTCCCCTCATCATTCTATACCATTAAGCTATGATGTTTTCTTAAGTTTTTAGAGAAAGTTGACTTTAGCTGACTTTGGGTTTTCAATTTGAAAGTTGTAAATGGTATGTATGAATCCTTCAGGCTTGAATTATGTGATCGTAGTGATTATAATTGGATTTTAGGGTTGAAACGGTTGATTGGGTTGTTGATTTTTAGGTTGACTTTTTCTAAATTTCTTTAAATTGTATTATGATGTTTTCGATCTAATATAGTGGTTTTAACGCCAGAAGAATATTTTCATGTAGCCATACTGATAACTATAATCACAGTCGAGTAATATTATAATAGGAACTTTCGTCAAGTTATTTTGGGAGTATAAAGTAAGAAGACTATATTACTAACAGATATTGCGTTAGTAATTATAATTAATGCTTGTTTAGGCGTTGATCGTGGGAAAGATTCGTTATTGTGATTGCGTGAAGCTTATATAGCTACGAGGTTATCTCACCGTGTATATATGTATTTACTTGAATCAGGTGTGAGCCGTGGATATTGTTTGTGTGGATTACTTGAGGCTTATATATGAATATTATTGATTGCGGATTGATATTTGAGCATGATATTGTGAATTTTGTAAGATCTTGTTGATTGGATGTTGGAAGTTGAGAAGTTGAGCTATTTGGGAGATGTTTAGTTGGAATCATAGGTGATTTCATGATGTAATTGAGCCAAGCCAGGTGCAAGCCCTGGCCGATTTTGACTATTGATATTTAAGATGGGATTGTTGGATGATTTGAGTATTAAAGGAATTACCTAAGAGTAGGAAATGATGCGGATAGGATCGCTCGGTTGTTATTGCCTCGCATTTCTGCATCGAAACAGATAGTTATTGCCTCTGCGATTTCCGCACGAAAGTGTTGTTATTGCCTCGCATTTCTCGGTATCGAGTGTTATATTGCCTCGCACTGCATTGAGTGTGTTGTTATTGCATTCTACGACGCACGAGTGTGTTGTTCTCTCTCAGAGGTTGAGGTTGTTTATATGCACATTAGTGGTAGAGTTTGATATGTTGAGTTGGTCGAGTTGTATATTGTAGATGCTTGGTTGGTTTTGAGGTATAGCGAGAGATTAGAGATGGATGATTGATAGCGAGAATTGTGATATCTGCTTGGACTTTCGCAAGGTTATAGTTTCCATGTAGATTGTGTGATTTCTATCTTTGATTGATTCTTTATTGAAACATGTTTGTTACTTACATGTCAGTCCTACGCTAATGTATGATTTTTACCTTGAGATTGATTTTATTGAGACCTTTGATTGTATTATATTATAGCATGTATAAGAATCTCTTGAAATCATAAGTTGTGGCCTTGATATGTATCTTTCTTTTATTCTGGAGGTTTATCTTGGATATATATATATATATATATATATATATATATATATATATATATATATATATATATATATATATATATGACTCCTAGCTATATTTTACCATTTCAAGAGCTCATGGACTAAGTTCCACCTCCGTGATAAGTATTTACTAAGCTCGCTAGCCTTACACCTTATTCGTCTTGGGCGGCATGATTTTTCGTCGCTGACAGTGGCGACTTGACATCTTCTGCCTTTGTTTATGCTGACGTGGTTTGGGAGCTAGTGGTTACGGGCTACATGATCCTCACGCCTTGTCTACCTGCTATAGTTGTTTCGCTTAGCTATCTATCATGTGGTATTGGATTTAATCGAGTTGATTTTATTTCATGTATTTTGGCAAATTGATGCATTTTGGGAAGCTATGTTTTATGGATTGACTTCAGGTATAGGTGATTGGCCACGATGGGGACGGCTTTATTTAAACCGCTCTTTTCGTAACTTTTATCATGAAATTTCGATTTGTTTTAAATTAAAACAAGCTGTTTTTAAAATGCAAATATCTATCGACGGTGACTCGTACCAAGACGGATTTACTCACCTCGTGACGGTCGACTGGGATCGTCGTTACAACTCTTCACTTTACCAACAGCCGAAAGAATGGAGAGTTTACATAAGACCGGCATGTTGACCCTACATGAAAACTCTCACTAAATAAAATCCTGCAGGACTTTGAGTAAATTATTGGCAGTCCATGAAACAAATTATATTTTTGTAAGAGCAAGAATCGTAACCTTTTCCACCAAATATAATTATTAAAAAAGTAATAAAAATTTATGACTAATATCTACTAATCAACAGTGATTACATATAGTCATTTGGTAACTGCTAATCCGCTATGTTCTATTTGCCGGAGTCTAGCTAACCCCTCCTGTGAAAACAACAGTGTTTGTTTTTGTTTGTTTATTTGTTTGTTGTTGTTGAATCTTGACAGTTGACATTATTAGATATTCCCATATGGGAATCCAACATCCAATTTTATCAATATAGTTAAAATAGAAAAAATGAAGTTATGGTCAAGTATATATGTATATGTCAAGCCCAAAGAGGTTGTTCACATGAGGCGCCTATAAAATTTCCATCATCAAGAAAGAAGTTTGTGTACTCATCATCAGTTTGGTATGTTTCAAAATGATTGCCTGATAAATTGGTTATGGTTTCTTGCTGAGATGGTGAAATTCCCATGGATATTATGGACAATAAATTTGAGTTCTGGCATTGCATATTAAAAACCTGCACAGCCATGTTCTGCTTGAGTCACTTATCTGCTTTTGCAAGTGACAAATAGCTCCAGCACATCCATAAACTGGATCTCTAATCCTTGCGTTAGCTTCGTACACCAAACTGTTCACTGAATCTTCTCTATGACTCTCTGGAAGATCCTGCATATTTTATGAAAAATTACTCTGTATTTCTTATAGTTGAACAATGTAAAGAATAATGAAGATAAAATGATGGAGTTAAAAGGGACTACGTAGGCAGGGGCGAGATGGATCTCCATGAGGGTAATACTAAAACTAGAAAATGATGTTAGAGTGCAATTTACTTAGAATTTTTAAAACGTGTAGTTTTCATGTTTGTGTTTTTGAAATCCACAAGTGATCCACTAAGAAGTATATAATTAATTTTAGAGCAAATGCAAATGACACAAAATCAGTATGTACGTACGCATTAAGAAGTACTTAGACGATACAAGTGTTAACTTAGGACGGCGCCAAAAACGATATATAAGAGCTTAGACGACCCTCCCTCGACGGCACCTACTATTATGGCGATTTTTGTATCGTCTAAGTCTTTTGTGAACTGATTAGCACTTTTGAAATATTACAATAAAAAATTTGCACTTCACTTAGTTAACCTGTCATAGATGAAAAAAACTAACATGAAGGTAGAAGTAGAAAAAGGAAATATAATAAGATCCTGAAGCAATTTGATGATATTGCTTGCACCAAAAACTTTGTGAGCAATGGTGAACTTGAGGGGTTGAGTAGGGGGAAAGTACGGAGCCAAAATGCATTTCTCAACGCATCGGCGGCGGAGGATCTTGCAAGCTGCGCAAGGGCTAAGAATTACATGAGGAGGGAGTAGCAGTGGTGATAAAGGGGAGGAGGGGGCAGTGCTTGATGGCGTAGATCCACCATAAGGAGGTGGAGGAGAAGAAGAAGAAGGGGATAAAGATGAGAAGGTTCCATCGGTCATCATGTTTTCACTATATATATGATCCATTTTTAATTGGCTCTTTGGGGGAGGGATTGGAGGTTGTTTATTTGATAGGAAACAAAATTCTTGAATTATTTGTAAATGGTGTTTGTGTTTCTTGCATCTAAAGTTGGGTAGATGAAGCTTGCTTATATAGCTCAACGAGAAAGCCCGGGGTTCAACTTCTATGGATTATAACGTCATTGAGCATCATGATATGGAAAAATTACGTCACTTCAAAAACAAGGGTGGTCGTCCTACGGACCAAGCCTCTAAAAGAATATGAAGGTTTGATTCAGACGACTAAGCCGAAGATGAAACTTTATTTGATAATGGATTAAATTTTGATCGACATTATGCAATATTTCAATAAATAAACGTATCAAAATTATTTATAAAAAAAAGAAATAATTTATATTTATAATGATAACAAACTCTACAAATAAGTTTCAATTGTTAAAGATCAATCTTGAAAATGTCAAACTTATACTAAGAATATTGAGTAATCTAACCAAATATTCAACATACTGTATTCTTATGTACTACTAATCCTTTATACGGAGTATTAATTTCGATCTCCCTCTAATATATTATTTTAAGTGTTTTGAAATAACGTAACATTTTGATAATATATGATAAAAAAAAACAAGAAAATAGTATGTTTATTTTTTTTTAAATATACTTTTCTATGTTATCAACTTTATAATACTAATAGAATAACAGATATAATTAGTTGATAATCAAAATTTCATTTGGACAAGTAAAAATAAATTGTAAGATTGAATGGAATATCACATTAATTACTCGAATTTTTTAAGCTTGCCGACAAGAAAAATTAAGTCCACTGCATCACTAAAAAGATTGAATTCGGATAGTTACTACCTCCATCTCAAATCATTTTTTCAATTTCGAAGTTGAGTTGACTTTTTAAATCTAATTGAATTCGGATATTTTATCTATGTTGATTAATATCCTGTTAAAAGAATATATCAAAGCTTAGTATTTCAAATTATTTTTTTAGTTATGGCAAAAATATATTTATTCCCGTTAAACTAACCAAGAGTCCAAGAATCATCATAAAACGAAATATATACTTCAATCTACTCCATTCACTATTACAAAAAACTATTCAGGGAGCACTTATTTAGAAAGTACTTAGCGGAAAACGCCTATAAAAGCACTTAGACGCCGCTCTAATTGAAATTAATTATAAAAAAAATTAAACCCTAAACCACCCCCCTTTCTTCCTCCTCCTCCATCACCGCCGCTCCTCCTCCGCCCGCCACCCCCCTCCCGAATCCTTCAAAGCCCCACGCCTCCCACTGCCCTCCCTCCCTCGCCTCCCCTCAAAACCACCCCACTCGAAACCACCACTTACGGCCCCAACACCTAGAAGCACCACCACTAGTCATGTCCTTCTCCCTCATCGCCCTTCCCCTCAAGCCTCCACTCCACCTCCAATTATCTGCTAAGTAATTTTTGTTTATATATATTTTAATTTTCATTTGTGTATATTTCATTTTTATTTATGTATATTTCCTAATTTTGATAAAAAATTAATTTTTATTTATCTATACTTCATTTTTATTTTATTTAATTTTAGTGAAATGTGTAGTTTCAAGTAGTATATATATGAAGGTTTAATTATAATTTGATTCTTGTTTGAATAAATAAATTGATTAAAGGTAGTTCAAAATGCATAGTTCAACTTTCAATTAGTAGTATATGAATTTTAAATAATAATTGTAGAAATTGTACAGTTTCAAGTTGTAGTATGTGTTGATAATTTATGATTTGTTTGTTTTGTTGAGATTTTAGGTTGAATAACTTGTTTTTTTGAAATTACATGTTTAAGTTATGATTTGTGTGATTAATTTTTGGATGTTATTTATTTGATTATTCATTTTTATATAAAAGTTTGTTCATATATGATTGTTGGCTATTTTTTGTATAAAAGTTTGTTCGTATATGATTGTTGGTCATTCTTTGTATAAAAGTTTGTTGGTTTATGATTATACAATTTTAGTAAATTGTATAGTTTCAAGTACTAGTATGTATATGATTTATGTTTCGAAATTGTTGGTTGGTGTTTGTCGGGTATACGATGTTTGATTTGTTTGTGTAATCTGGCGATCTATATTTTGTAGTAAGTAATTATGGATCAAATTGATGGTTGTCGATCATCGCTTGTCACAAGAATATGAAAATGGTGCCATGAGTTTATTGAGTTTTGCTCTAATAAATGTCGATGATAGAAATTTCATTCTACGCCCTTCGGAAGTGTTTAAATCAGCACAAGAGACGGTATATATAAAATTTTCATTTTCTTTAGAACTTGAAAGAATTGAAAGGATCGATATTGTAGATGATTTTATTCAATACTGCAACATCACCAAAACACCAATATCAATTCTCTTCCAGATGCAGCCGAGATTCCTGATCTCTTTCACAATATTTTTCAGATGAGTTACCAAAAACAGAAATCTTATGGTCAAATTAAAATGAAAAAGATGATATCACAAATTTGTAAATCATATAAAAATTCAAGAACTCAGACATGCATATAGTGTACTAATACTGTATGTATGTATCTCTTCATCACTTGATATCTTCAGATATACTATGAACTTTGAGACGAAAATCACTTGTATATGAGGGCATCTCGCCCTGGTCCGACACCAATATAATTGACTGGAACACCAACAAATTCCTCTATCCTTGCTATGTATTGGCATGCTTCCTTTGGTAAATCAGAATACTTTCGGATCGAAGAGATATCCGTTAGCCATCCAGGCATAACTTCATCATCCACCTATAATCTATATGATATAAGATCGAATTCAGTACTTTCCAGGCACAAAACAAGGATTGAATCAATGAAAAATGATGGATGATGCTTAAGATGAGAAATGGAGTTCAGATCAAAGTTCCATTATAAATAAACGTCGAAAACTCCCTTACACCAAAAACATAGGGTAAATGTGTTATAAATTTATAATACCCTTTCATATAAATAATTATAATGTTAACGATTTTATTCATTATTGCAATTATGCTTCTCTCTTAAAGATTCCACTTAATAAATTCTCTATATACAAATCATAATTCCTATAAATCATAAATTTTATGTGATCCTTATCTTTGTTCCTCTAAACAATCAAAATCGAGGAGTCTTTGGATAATGAAGACCACAGAAATGAGCAGAATTAACACATATCCGAGAGTTACAATAATTGCACCTAATAGTAGTAGTAGTGGCAATTGGCAAATGGGCGGACGGTCCGACGTTCGACTAAAATGCGTCCGACCAGTTTGATAAGGAAGACACACATCCATTGAAATTATAGACGTCCGCTTACATGGGATAGAGGTCTGCTCATTTTTATAGATCATGCAAGAGTCTAGTCGTGTCTAAGGAACCGGGGATCAAACCGCGGCGGCCCATGTAATATGTTCGACGGGCCCAAGTACCCTTAACGCATCTGCCCTGCCTGGCCCGTTAAGGGATTACTGGGCACCTATTGGAGTTCGGCGCCTACGACGGGAATGACCGCTTCGAGTTAACGGTACCACGCTTATAAGATTTTACAATTGACGGCGCTGGTAATCTACCATAAACAAAAGTTAAGACGTATATGGTTCTAAACAATAATCGTATAGCCCTCAATCCCAAGTTAGTTTATAAGTACAATTTAAATGGGGTGGGAAAGTTTGTGTCGAAAGTGGTTCAAGGTATTTTGTTTCCCACAACTAGTCAAGCCACAAAACTTAGCGCAATACAAATGTTCGCTACTTGGGCTCTCTTGAATGAGAAGAAGGTTAACTATCCTCATATTATCCTAGAACACATTTTCTACCATAAAAATAAGGCACCACAATATGGCATGATCCTATCGCATTTGTTGGTGAATGTGAAAAAGGTCTCTGTTTTAGAATGTCGTAGTTTGATGTTGCATGGCACATGGTAGGAAAAGCCCCAATTGCTAAATTTGAAATGTATTAAGGATAAGGCCTCATGCTCAGCGAGATTTATGAGCACATGAAGTCGGCGAACGAAGTTTGGAAGTATAATGGATGCAAAGCCCCAAGTCGGCCCAAGAGGCGGGTACCAAGTACTCAGGATTTGACCTATCTATTTCTCAAATTGAGGCATCCACTTCTGAATGTAACTTAGATGGTCTGACGTTGGGTACCACGGGCGCTCCTAGTTGATACTTTTGAAGATGTTGCTTACGAGAACTTATTATTGAAAATGAGGAACGGATAAAACGGAGATAACCGAGTTAAGCGCACGGATGTCGACTTAAGATGTGTTGAGAGAGATGTTGAACGAGATAATCTATGAATACGAGGATCCATACGGGCGAGATGCAATAACGCGACGCAGGCTCATTTCATTTATTTCCACCCCACCACCGCCTATCGCCTATCGAACTCGACGACGCCACACCTCCTTCACCGGCCCCTCTCGACGAATACGCCTCAACTCGATCGTTAAAAAGGACTCAAGAAAAACACAATGACCAATGTGTTTATGTTTTCATGTATGATGCTATGGATTTTGGAAATAATGTTTTTATTTATGTACTTTGAATCAAAAATGCTTGACAACACATCAAAATCGGGATCAAGGAAAGATCCTCTCGCCACCCGACGCTCACCCAGCCACCTTAAAAAAACTCTCAAACAGCCTCTGCCCAACGCCGCTTCATCAACCTAAAGACAAACGAAATGCCGCCTAACGCGAAGTGGGCGAACATGAGTTTAGTGAAACTTAACACAGGCGAACTTACCACACTGAACGAGTCAATCAATAATATAATAGTCAAATATTAATGAAATACATATATCCGTGACTACCTAAAAAGGTCATACAACATGATTCCACAGAAATCTCGCATATAATACATTTAAGATATATAATAGAAAGTTTCAAAGAACACACACCCGTAAAGAAATGAAAGAGACCAACAACGACTAAAACTCTAGTCATCAAACCTCCTATCTCATATCCCCACCAAGATATCACAACTCTAACGCGCATATACCAATCCGGCCTACCTACGGCGAATGGACTTAACAACAATCACCCCAAGACTTATACCGCAAAGATGGGGCTACCAAACCGCACTTATACACAAAAGATAAGCGCACACCGCACTTATACACAAAGTACAAGGCACACCACACTTCATACACTAAGTATATGCACAATCATTTTATACACCAAGTATATGCATATCAAGACTTATACGCACAATCGCCTAGAGTACACTAAGTATAAGGCACCGCTCTTATACACTAAGTATAAGGCACACCGACTTATACACTAAGTATAAAGTGCACACCGCACTTATACAGCAATACGTAACTGAACGAAGCATACCGAT
>JADFUC010001790.1:0-111889 GCA_019722365.1 Lithospermum erythrorhizon
AGTTACGTATTGCTCCAATGTTGGAACATCGAAAAAACTCGTGATTTGATTCCGCTCGATAAGAAAAAAGTGCAATTTTTAGTTGTCGTCAGAATCGTGAGCTGACGCTTGCTCGATTTTCTCAAAGAAAATCATGAATAAACGCCATTGTCATTAATACACACATAATAATATTAAAAATTCGATAAGTAAAAAATGCATTTTTTGTTGTCGATCGAGGTCAATGCATTTTCATAATGTGATTAAAGCATCAGAATTGCTCGATTTTTTTTCAAAGAAAATCATACCCACGCCATTATTAGGTACCTAAAAACAAGCACGGATTGGCGCTCGATAAGAAAAAAAAATTGATTTTTGTTGTCGCCGCAGCCGTGACGCTTTGTTTTCAGATAAAAGCATTGCAATTGCTAGATTCCCTCAATGGGGCAAAAAATCATATACCTACTTTAATATTAATTTAAAAAAACTCGCACGGATTCCTCGCTCGGATAAGAAAGGTGCACTTTAGTCGTTGTCGAATCGAGGCGCGTATCGCGAGCCGTGATACTAAAATGCATTAATTGCTCTGCATTTTCAAAGAAAATCATACTTCAGCTTAATATTACGTGAACATCGAAAAAACTCCATTTGACCCTGCCTTCGATAAGAAAAAAGTTGTCGCCGGATCGGCCGTGGACGCGACATTTTCGCCAGCGATAAAAGCATTTTTCAGGGAACTTTGCATTTTCAAAGGAAAATCGCGGCTCTACCGCTTAATAGGCATCGAAAAACAAGTACGATAGCACCTGGATAAGAAAAAAAATCGCATTTTTGTTGTCGCCGACCGAGCCGACGTATTAAAGCATTATAATTGGCGTATCCTCTCAAATAAAATCATACCTACTTTAGAAACACGAAAACCGCCAGACGCATTCCGCTCGGATAGCAAAAAGTGTACTTTTTAGCTATCGCCGAATCGAGTACGACGTTTTTAGCCGCGATAAAAACCATTATTAGAATTGCTCGATTTTCAAAGAAAATCATACCACGCTTAATATTACTGAACATTCTTAAAACTCAGACGACCTCGTCGATAAAAATGCATTTTTGTTGCTTTGATCGAGCTTCTTTATTTTCATGAGATTAAAAGCACTAGAATTGTCGGGATTTTTTCAGTTAAAAATCATACCTACGCACATTAGGGAACATCAAAAAAACAAGTAAGGATTCCGTCTGATAAGAAAATCGGCCTGCCGTCGCCGAATCGAAAAGATCGCTTGCTGTTGATTAAACGATTATACTCAAGAGTCAAACAAAATCATACCTACTTAATATTAGGGGAACATCGAAAAAACCTCTCAGACGGATTCCTCGCCTCGATAAGAAAGCGGCCTCTAGCCGCTGTCGGCCGAATCGAGGCGACGTTTCTTTTGCTTTGATATTAAAAAGCATTAGAATTGCTCTCGATTTTCTCAAAGAAAATCATATAATTACGAATATTACGGGGAACATCAAAACTCGTGACGGATCTGCCTTCCGGATAAGAAAAATGCATTTTTATCGCCGATCTAGGCTTGACGCTTTTAATATTTAATGATAAAAGCACCAGAATTGCTCGATTTTTTCAAAAAGAAAATCATACTCTTACGCCATTAATAGGAATATCGAAAAAACAAGTACGGATTGCGTCGATGTTGCACCGATGAGCCAATCAGCCATTTGACGCTTGCCAGACAAAAATATAATTGCTTAGATTCCTCAAATAAATCATACTCAATATTAAACATCAAAAACTCGTGACGGATTCCGGCCTGATAAGAAAAAGGCAGCAATTCTTTAGTTGCTGCCTAATTGAGGCGTGATTTTTGTTTCTTTAAATGCATTAGAATTGCTCGATTTTCTGGGAAGAAAATCATACTCTACGCTAATATTACTTGAACATCCGGAAATCCTCAGACGCATTCCGTTTCTGATAAGAAAATGTGACCACTTTTAGTTGTCGCCGAATCGAGCCGCATTTTTGTTTTCGATATTAAAAGATTAAATTGCTCGGCTGATTTTCTCAAAGAAATCATACCTACGCTAATATTAAGTGGGAACATCAAAAAACTCGCATTTGATTCCGCATGTGCCAGACAAAGCATTATAATGTCGATTTTTCAAAGAAAATCATACCTACGCTAATATTAGGGGGGAACATCAAAAAAAACTCGCCAGACGGATTCCGCTCTACAAGAAAAAGTGTTCTTTAAATGTCAGTCGAATCGGCGCAGAGTGAGTGAGACGACGCTTTTGTTTTCGCGCTGCCATGCATAAAACCATTGAATTGCTCGATTTTCTCAAAGAAAATCATACCTACGCCTAATATTTGGGAACATCGAAAAACTCAGACGACCTCGCTCGATAAAAAATGCATTTTTGTTGTCGCCGGATCAGGCTTGATTTTTCAATTGCTGGATTTTTCAAAGAAAAATCATACCTACGCTAATATTAATAGGGGAACATCGAAAAACAAGTAAGCGATTCCGTTTGATAGCAAAAAATCGATTTTTGTTATTGTCGCCGAATCGAAAGGCGGTTGACGCTTGCTGCTGTATTAAACGATTATAATTGCTAGAGTTTCCTCAGTCAAAATCATACCTACTTTATTATTAGTGGGGAAACATCGAAAACTCGTGACGCATTCCGCTACCGGATAGCAGCAAAAATGCACTTTTAGTTGTTGTCGAATCGCAGCCGTGATTTTTCTTTTTTTAAGAGCCGCGTGATATTAAAAGTATTAGATTTGCTCATTTTCTCAAAGAAAATCATATCGACGCTTAATATTACGGGAACACGTGAAAAAACTCAGACGATCTGCTCGGAGCAAGAAAAATGCACTTTTAGTTGTCGTCAGACCGAAAGCCGCCGCGACAAGTGAGCCTTTGATGGTTAAAAAGTATTGAATTGCTCGATTTTCTCAAAGAAAAATCATGTACCTACGCTTAATATTATGGGAACATCGAAAAAACTCGTACGGACCTCGCCTCGATGTAAGAAAAATGCGCTTTTGTTTGCCGCCGGATCGAGAAGGAGGTTTTTTATTTTCACAGACAGTTATATTTCTCTGAATTGCTCGATTTTTTCAAAGAAAAATCATACTCCACGCTTAATATGGGGAATATCGAAAAACTCGCACGGATTCCGCCTCGATAAGAAAAAGTGCACTTTAGTTGTTTCGCCGTGACCGAGCAGACGACGTTGCTTTTCGCATCAAAACTATTAGTTTCGATTTCAAAGAAAATCATACCCACGCTAATATTATTTGAACATCGAAAAACTCGGTGCATTTAATCTGTCGGATAAAAAATGCATTTTTGCTGGGTTTGATCGAGGCTTCGATTTTTATTTCTGCTAATGATTAAAAGCACTAGAATTGCTGGATTTTTTCAAAGAAAATCATACCTACGCTTGTCATTAGGGGGAACATCGAAAAAATGGGCGATTCCGCCTCTGAGCAGAAAAAATCGATTTGGTTGTCAATCGAGCAGTTGACGTCGCTACAGATTATAATCGCTAGAGTTTCTCAAATAAATCATACCCACTTTAATATAGGAACATCGAAAAAAAAAACTCCTGACCCCGCCTCGGATAAAAAAATGCACTTTGTTGTCAACGAGCCGTTGATCGCTTGCCACAGACATTAAAAGAGCATTAGATTTGCCTCGATTTTCCTCAAACCCGCTCTGATAAGAAAAAAATGCAGCTTTTGTTGTCGCCTTCTGATCGTGAGGTTTTTGTGATTGCTAAGAGCATTAGAATTGCTCTGATTTTTCAAAGAAAATCATACCCACGCCGCCATCATTAGGGGAACATCGAAAAAACAAGTACCTGATTATGCTCGATAAGAAAAATCGATTTTTGTTGTCGCCGACCGCCGTGACGCTTTTTGTTTTCGCATTAAAAAGCATTATAATTGCTAGACTTCAAATAAAATCATATACCTACTTTAATATTAGGGGAACATCAAAAAATCCGACGGATTCCGCCTCTATAAAAGGTGCACTTTTAGTTGTTGCCTAATCATCGGCGTGATTTTTTTGTTTCAGATATTGAATTTGCTCCTGGATCAAAGCAGTATACCTACGCTTAATACTGAACATCGAAAAACCAGACGATTCCGCCTCTGATAAAAATGACTTTTAGTTGTCACGAATCCATTGACGCTTTTTGTTTTCGATTAAAGCATTAGAATTGCTCGTATTTTCAAAGAAAATCATACTCTACGCGACATTATTATGGAACACGCAAAAAACCGCCAGACGGAAGAAAAATGCGCTTTTGTTGTCGGCCGATCTGAAGTGAGTAGCTTTTTACGACAAAAGCATTGAATTGCTCGATTTTTTCAAAGAAAATCATACCTTACGCTGAACAATTTAAAAAAGAAGATCATGCCTCGATAAGTAAAACGGTTTTTTTGTTGCCGCCAATCATTTTATTAAAGCCATTTATAATTGCTTAGATCTTCAAAATAAAAATCATACCTACTTTAATAGGGGAACATCGAAAAAAACTGGATTCCGGCCTGACAAGAAAAGTGCACTTTAGTTGTCGCCGCCGAATCGAGAAGTGGACGCTTTGTTTTCGCCAGACATTAAAAGCATTAGAATTGCTCGATTTCTGTTAGTAAACATACCTACGCCTATCAGCTGAGTGGAACACCCAAAAACCCTCAGACGGATTCCGCTCGCATAAAGAAAAATGCATTTCGTTGTCGCCGGATCGAGTCGCTGCGGGTTTCTTTTTGCCTTTCACAAAAGCATTAATTGCTCGATTTTTTCAAAAAGAAATCAAGGGCCATGCCATTATTAGGGGAATAAAAACAAGTACGGATTTATTGTCGTCATCGACCGAGCTGATTTTTAAGAGCTGGGGTTAAAGCATTATAATTGCTAGATTCTCAACAAAATCATACCTACTTAATATTAGGGGAACACGAAAAATCCCTTCGCATTTGATTCCAGCCTCCTGAGGCGGTGACCAGTTGTCGCTGACCGCAGGCGTTGGCTGCCGCTGTTTTGATATTAAAGTATTAGAATTGCTCGATTTTCTTAAAAAGAAAATTTCATTATTACACATGGAACATCTAAAACTCCTGACGATTCCGATAAGAAAAATGTACTTTTGCCGCTCTGATCGAGAGGTTTTACTTTTTATTTTCAATGTATTAAGCACTAGAATTGCTCGGATGCTTCAAAGAAAATCATACCTACGCTTAATATTAGGGGGAACAATTTAAAAAAAATGATTGGCGCTCTGACAAGTAACCAGGATTGCCAAGTCGGACCGAAATTTGACGCTTTTGTTTCGCTGCATTAAAAAGCATTATAATTGCTAGATTCTCCTCAAATAAAATCATACTTCCACTTTAATAATATTAAAGTGGAACATCGAAAAATCAGACGGATTCCGCTCTGATAAGAAAAGCGTGCACTTTTAGTTGTCATCGGACCGAGGCGTGACGCTGTTTTCCACTTTCAAAAAAGAAAATCATACCTGCCGCAGACATTACGGGAAATTAAAAACCCTGTACGGATTCCAAGGCCTCGATAAGAAAAAATGCATTTTGTCGGGTCGCCGGATCGAAATGGTCGCTTTTTTATTTTCGAAAAGTACTGGAAATGCCCTCATTTTTTCTCAAAGAAAAACTGGCACTTACGCTTAATATTAGGGGGAACATCGAAAAAACAAGTACGGATTGCTCGATAAGAAAAAAATCGATTTTGTTGCCGCTGACCGAGCTGACGCGAGCGACAATAAAAGCATTATAATTGGCGATTCTCCTCTGGGTCAAAATCATACCTTACTTTATTATTATTAGTGGGCTTATCTAAAAAACTGTGACGGATTCCGGGTTTCTGATAAGAAAAAAGTGCACTTTTTAGTTGTCGTCAATCTAGGCGTGACGCGAGTTTCTTTCGCATATTAAAAAGCATTAGAATTGCTCTATTTTTCTCAAAAGAAAATCATACTCTACGCTTATTATTACGGGAACATCAAAACTCGCACGCATTCCGGCCTCGATAAAGAAAAAAATGCATTTTTAAGTTGTCGCCGGATCGAGTCGCAGAAGTCGCTTTATTGTGACAAAAGCATTAGAATTGCTCGATTTCTTTTCAAAGAAAATCATACCTACGCCAATATTAGGGGGAACATCAAAAAAACAACAAGCACGGATTGGCGCTCTCGTGGATATGAAAAATCGATTTTTGCTTGTCGCCGACCGAGCCTGACGCCAGACAGTTACTATAGAATTCGTTAAGTAGATTCTCTCAAATAAAATCGGCGGGCCTACTTTTTGCCATTAGGAACATCTAAAAACTCGCATTTGATTCCGCCCCTCGATGAAGAAAAAGTGCACTTTTAGTTGTCGTCAATCGGTGCTGACGCGGTTATTTCGTGATATTAAAAGCATTAGAATTGCTCGATTTTCTCAAAGAAAATCATATACCTACGCCGCCATTACGGAACATCGAAAAACCTTCAGACGGATTCCGTCGATAAGAAAACGCATTTCTGGTTGTCTGATCGAGGCTCGACGCTTTTTTATTTTCATACACGCATTAAAAGAACTAGAATTGCCTCGATTTTTTCTTCTTCAAAAGAAAATCATACCTACGGTAATATTAGTGTGAACATCGAAAAAACAAGCACGGATTGCGTTTGATAAGAAAAATCGATTTTTGTTGTCGCCGAATCGAGCTGATTTCGCGAGCCAGATTAAAAGCATTATAATTTTTTTTTAGATTCCCTCAAATAAAATCATACCTACTTTAATATTAGGGGAACATCGAAAACTCGGTGACGGATTCCTCGCTCTGGCGTTAGTGCCGCCATGACTTTTAGTTGTTGGCTCAATCGAGGCGCCGACGTTTTTAGAGAGCCGCTGTAAGCGTGATATTAAATGTATTGAATTGTTCTGATTTTCCTCAAAGAAAATCATATACCTACTTCATTACTTTAGAACAACGAAAAATTGCACGATCCGATAAAATCTATTTTTCAGCAAGATCACCGAATCGAGCCGACGCTAAGCTGCATTAAAGCATTATAATTGCTAGATTCTCTCGGGGCCAAATCATACCTACTAATATTAGGGGGAACATCGAAAAACTGTGACGGATTCCCCTTCGGATATGAAAAAGTGTGCACTTTTATTGTCGTCGAATGAGGTATGACGCGTGAGCCACAGATAATAAACCATTAATCGTCGATTTTCAAAGAAATCATACCTACGCTAATATTGAACATCGCGAAAAACTGCACGACCCGTCGATAAAAATGCATTTCGGTTGCCGGATCGAGGCTTTTATTTCATTAAAGTCGAATTGCTGGATTTTTTTCAAAGAAAATCATACCTATTAATATTAGGGGGAACATCAAAAACAAGTGGCGATTCCGCCTGATAAGAAAAATCGATTTTGTCGTCGCCTGAATCAGCGATCGCTTCGCCAAGTGGTGATAAACGAGGATTATAATTGCTAGAGTTTCTCAACAAATCATACCCATTTAATATTAGGGGAACATCGAAAAACCCTGCATTTGATTCCGCTCGATAAGAAAAAAAATGCACTTTAGCTGCCGCCGAATCGAACGCCCGTGATTTTGAGCCGTGATATTAAAAGTATTAGAATTGCTCGATTTTCTCAAAGAAAATCATCATACTCTGTTAATATTATTTGAACACGAAAAACTCCCACGGATTCCGCTCGATAAGAAAATGCGCTTTGTTGTCGCCGGATCGAGCCGTGAGGTTTTTTATTTTCGCATTAAGCGATTAGAATTGCTCGATTTTTTCAAAGAAAAATCATACCCACGCTTAACACATTAGGGAACATCGAAAAAACAAGCACGGATTGAAGTGTCGATAAGAAAAAATCGATTTTGTTGTCGCCGAATCGAAATGACGCTTTATTTCGCATTAAAAGTATTGTTGTAGATTCTCTCAAATAAACCATACTCCATTTTATCATTAGGGGGAACATCAAAAAACACTGCATTTGACGATTCCGCCTCGATAAGAAAAAGTGCACTTTTAGTTGTTGTCGAATCGACGCAGAGATATTAAACGATTATAATTGCTAGATTTTCTCCAATAAAATCATACCTACTTTAATATTAGGGGAACATCAAAAAAACTGCACGGATAAGAAAAAAAATGCACTTTTTAGTTGTCGCCGAATCGAGCGCGCGAGCCGTGATATTAAAAGAAACTGTTCGATTTTCTCAAAAGAAAATCACACTCTACGCTAATATTACGAAATTTTAAAAACTCGGTGAGACGGACTCCGCTCGGATAAGAAAAAATGCATTTTTTGTTGTCGGGCGGATCGAGGCTTCGACGCTTTATTTTCAGCATTTATTAAAGCATTAGAATTGCTCGATTTTTTTCAAAGAAAATCATACCTACGCTTAATATTAGGGGGAACACGAAAACTTCATTTGATTCCGCCTCGATAAGAAAAATCGATTTTGTTGTTTAATCGAGTCAAAGACGCGGCGAGAGCCACAGATAAAAGTATTTAATTGTTTGACTTCAATAAAATCATACTCCGCCATTATTAGGAACATCGAAAAACTCGTATCATCTGCCTCGGATAAGAAAAGTACTTTGAAGCAGCTGTCAATCGAGGCGTGACGCTTTTTGTTTCGTGATATTAAAAAGCATTGAATTGCCTCGCTACTCTTTCTCTCAAAAAAAGCAAAAATCATATACCTACGCTAATATTAAGAACATCTAAAAAACTTGATTCATTGAATTGTTCCATTTTTTTCAAAAAAAATCATACCTTGCTTAATATTAGGGGAACATCGAAAAAACAAGCACGGATCGCGTCGGAGCAAAAATCGCGATTGTTGTCGCCGACCGAGCCGTGACGCGAGCTACAGATTAAAGTTATATTTTCTTTCATAATTGCTAGATTCTCCTCAACAAAATCATACCTACTTTTATTAGGGGAACATCGAAAACCGTACGATTCCGCCTCCTGGCAGTGCGCCTTGGCGTCATTGCCAGCCGACCGAAGAGCTGCATATGCCAGCATGAATTGCTCGATTTTCTCAAAAAAGAAAAATCATACTTACGAATATTATTACGGGGAACATCGAAATCCTCGTGATTTGACTCTTCCGTTTCGGATAAGAAAAATGCATTTTTGTTGCCGGATCAGCCGTGTCGCTTTTTTATTTCGTGACAAAGTTTCAGAATTAAAGCCTCGATTTTTTTCAAAGAAAAACTGCTACCTACGCTAATATTGGGGAACATCGCAAAAAATCACACGGATTATGCCCTGATTGTCGAATCGAAATACTGCCAAGGTGCTATATTTCCTTCATAATTGCCAGATTCTCTCAAATAAAACAAGCAATTTAGCCTTGGTCATTAGGGGGAACATCGAAAAAACTCTCAATTTTAATCTGCCTCGGATAAGGAAAAGTGCACTTTTAGTTGTCGCTTCAACGGCGCCATGATATTAAAAGTATTGAAATTCGTGATTTTCAAAGTTAAAATCATAAATTTAATATTGGCGTGAACATCGAAAAACTCGCACGGATTCCGCTCGGATAAGAAAAAATGCATTTTTGTTGTCGCCGGATCGAGGCGCTCGACGCTGCTTTTATTTCAATTGCTCGATTTTTTTCTTAAAAAGAAAATCAATATACCTACGCTTACTATTAGTGAACATCGAAAAAAAAACAAGTAACGTATTTCTGGCGCCTGGATAAGAAAAATCGATTTTGTTGTCAATCGAGCCGCGACGCTTTTTGTTTTCGCGCGACAAAGCGCATTGTACCGGCGTATTCTCTCAAATAAAAATCATACCTACTTTAATATTAGGGGAACATCATCGAAAAAACTCGCACGGACTCCGCTCGATAAGAAAAAGGTGCAATTTTTCAGTTGTTGTCGAATTTGTGGCGCGATTTTTGTTTTCAAGCGATATTAAAAAGCATTAGAAATTGTTCGATTTTCAAAGAAAATCATACCTACGCATTACGAACATCGAAAAACTGTGACGGATTCCTGCTCGGAGTAAAGAAAATGCATTTTTGTTGTCGGATCGAGTCAATGTCGCTTTATTTTCATTAAAGCATTGAATTGCCTCGATTTTTTCATAAAGAAAAATCATACCGCTTAATATTGGGAACATCGAAAAACAAGTAATGGATTGGCGCCTCTGATAAGAAAAATCGATGAGCACGCTGACCGAGCCGTGATTTTGTTTTCGTATTAAAGCATTATAATTGCTAGATTCTCTCAAATAAAATCATACCTACTTTAATATTAGGGGGAACATCGAAAAATTCGACGGATTCCGCTCGATAAAGCAAAAGTGCACTTTAGTTGTCGCCGAATCGTGAGGCGCGTGACGTGAGAGCGATATTAAAAGCATTAGAATTGCTCGATTTTCAAAGAAAATCATATACCTACGCTAATATTAGCCGGAACATCAAAAAACTCGCACGGATCCGCTCGATAAGAAAATGCATTTTTGTTGTCGCCGGATCGAGGCTTCGACGCTTTTTTATTTTCACAGCGATTAAAAAGCACTAGAATTGCTCGATTTTTTCTGCTAAAGAAAAATCATACCTACGCTTAATAATAGGGGAACATCGAAAAAACAAGTGTGATTGCGCCTGATAAGAAAAAAAATCGACATTTTTTGTAGCCGCTGACCGAAGCCAGATTTTTTTTGTTTTCGCTAAGATTAAAAGCATTATAATTGCTAGATTCCTCAAATAAAATCATACCTTACTTTAATATTAGGTGAACATCAAAAAAATCCTCAGATTTGATTCCGCTCTCTGATAAGAAAAGCGTGCACTTTAGTTGTTGTCGAATCGAGGCGCCATGCTTTTTGTTTTCGCATAATTAAACGCATTGAATTGCCTCGATTTTCTCTCAAAGAAATCATACTATTACTTCGAACATCAAAAAAAAACCTCAGACGGATTCCGCCTTGAGCAAGAAAATGCATTTTTGTTGTCGCCGGATCGAAATTTTTTTTTATTTCGTGACAGCATTAATCGCCGATTTTTTCAAAGAAAATCATACCCACGCTAATATTAGGGAACATCGAAAAACAAGTACCATAAATATCTGGATAAAGAAAATCTGATTTTGTTGTCGCCTAATCTGAGTCAGTGGACGCTTTTTTGTTTTCGTGACAGCATTATAATTGCTAGATTCCTCTCAAATAAAATCATACCTACTTTTTCATTATTAGGGGAATGAAAAACTGTAGATTTGACCTGCTCTGGGTTGTCGTCGAATCCCAGGTGCTCTAGACGCTGTTTTCGCATAATAAACCATTGACTGTTCGATTTTCTCAAAGAAAAATCATACCCACGCTAATATTACTTGAACATCGAAAAAAAACTCTCAGACGACCTCGTCGATAAAAAATGCATTTTTGTCGCCGCCACCGAGGCTTGACGCTTTATTTCACACGCATTAAAAGCACTCAGAATTGCCGGATTTTTTCAAAGAAAATCATACCTCCACGCCGCACATTAGGGGGAAACATCGAAAAAAACAAAGTGCGGATTCCGCTCGATAAAAATCGATTTTTTGTTGTCAATCGAAAGAAGTTGACGCTTTCCTCGCTTTTCAAGCAGATAAACGATTATAATTGCTAGAGTTTCTCAAATAAACCAGCCCATTTTTAATATTAGGGGAACAAAAAACTCGCACGGATTCCGCTCGATAAGAAAAGCACTTTTAGTCGTCGTCAATCGAGGCGTTGACGCTTGTTTTCGCATATTAAAAGCATTAGAATTGCTCGATTTTCCTTTAAAGAAATCATATACCTACGCTTAATATTACGGAACATCGAAAAACTCGTGAGACGGTCTGCTCGGATAAGGAAATGCATTTTTGTTGTCGCCGGATCGGCTCGACAAGTGATTTTCTTTACGATTAAAAGCACTAGAATTGCTCGATTTTTTCAAAGAAAATCATACCCGCTTAATATTAGGGAACATCGAAAAAACAAAGCATTTGATTGGCGCTCTGACAAGAAAAAATCATTTTGTCGTCGCCGACCGCAGCCGCACGTTTGTTTTCGCCAGACAGCATTATAATTGCTAGATTCCCTCAAATAAACTCATACCTAATATCATTAGGGAACATCGAAAAACTGCATCGATTCCGCTCGGATAAGAAAAAAGTGTGCACTTTTAGTTGTTGTCGAATCGAGTACGCTGACGTTGTGGATAATTAAACGACAATTGCTCGATTTTCAAAGAAAACTATACCCACGCTTGTTATTACGGAACATTTAAAAAAACTCGTATTTTGGATTCCGCTCTCTCGATAAGAAAAATGCACTTTGTCGCCGACCGAGCCGTGACGCTGTTTTCGGAGGCTAAAAGCATTGAATTGCTCTCAGCGATTTTCTCAAAGAAATCATACCTACGCCATTATTATGGGAACATCGGTAAAAAATCCCACGGATCCGCCTCTGATAAAAATGCGCTTTTGTTGTCGGATCGAAGTGAGGTTTTTTATTTTCTGCTGCATTAAAGCATTAGAATTGTCGATTTCAAAGAAAATCATACTCTACGCTAATATTGGGAACATCGAAAAACTCGTAGACGGATTCGCTCGATAAAAAGTGCACTTTTAGTTGTTTAATCGAGGCATTGACGCTTTTTTGTTTTCGCATAATAAACCATTGAATTTTGCCTGGCCTTTCTCAAAGGAAAAATCATACCTACGCCATTATTGCTGAACATCTTAAAAAACTCAGACGACCTGCCTCGTGATAAAAAATGCATTTTTGTTGTCGCCGGATCGAGGCTCACGCTTTTTATTTTCACGTATTAAAAAGCACTAGAATTGACGCCTTTCTCAAAGAAAATCATACCTACGCTTAATATTAGGAACATCGAAAAAACAAGTAAGTGACCTGCTCTGGAGTAAGAAAAAATCGAGTTTTTGTTGTCGCCGACCGCAGCAGTCAGATGTCAGTTACAGATAAACGTGATTATAATCACGCTAGAGTTTCAAATAAAATCATACCTACTTTAATATTAGGAACAATCGAAAAAAACTCGTGACGGATTCCGGCTCTCGATAAGAAAAAATGCACTTTTAGTCGTTGTCGAATTCCAGCCGTGATCGCGAGCCAAGATATTAAAAGCATTGATTTGCTCGATTTTCTCAAAGAAAATCATACCTTACGCTAATATTACGGAACATCGAAAAAACTCGTACGGATCTCGCCTCGATAAAGAAAAAAATGGGCCAAGTTGTCGCGTGATCACAGCCGAGGTTTTTTATTTCGTATTAAAAAGTATTTCTTTCAGAATCGTCATTTTTCAAAAAAGAAAATCGCGCCCCACGCTAATATTAGGAACATCGAAAAAACAAAGACGGATTGCGCTCGATAAGAAAAATCGACGAGTTGTCGCCGACCGAGCCGTGACGCTTGTTTTCGTTGCCAGAGCAAAGCATTATAATTGCTGATTCCTCAAATAAAATCATACCCACTTTAATATTAACATCGAAAAAACTCGTGACGGACCCGCTCGATGTGCTGTGCACTTTAGTTGTTGCCGTGAATCGAGCGCGATTTTTGAGCCAGATATTAAATGCATTAACTGCTCGATTTTCTCAAAGAAAATCATACCTACGCTAATATTACGGAACATCTTAAAAACCTCGAGACGGATTCCGCTCTGATAAGGCAAAACGCACTTTTAGTCGGGTTGCCGACCAACAGCTTGACGCTTTTTTGTTTCGATATTAAAAGCATTAGAATTGCCTCGATTTAAAGAAAAATCATACTCCATTTATCATTATGGGAAAAAACTCGTACCTGATTCCGCTCTGGATAAGAAAGTGCAGCTTTGGTTGTCGCCTCGATCATGAGGTTTTTATTTTCATTAAAAAAGCATTAGAATTGCTCGATTTTTCAAAGAAAATCATACCTACGCTAATATTAGGGGGAACACCTAAAAAGAAGCGTGCACGGATGGTGCCTTTGAGGCAGAAAACTCGATTTGCTGTCGCTGACTCCAGCCGATAAGAGCCACAGATACATAAAGCATTATAATTGCTAGATTCTCTCAAATAAAATCATACTCCATTTTAATATTAGGGGGGAACAATTTTAAAAATTATCATGTAATGGATTCCGCTCTGAGGCAGTGCACTTTTAATATATCGACCGAGCCGCCACGCTTTTTTTTCAGAGAGATATTAAATCAGATGAGGGAATCGGTTAGATTTTCCATTGTAAAATCATATACTCCATTTTAATATTATTAGGGAACATCGAAAAAACCCTGTGACGGATGGGCGAAAATGCACTTTTAGTTGTCGGCCGACCGAGTGACGCTATGTTTCGCGATACAGCATTAATTGCTCTCGATTTTCCCAAAGAAAAATCACACTCGCTATTATTATCACGAACATCGAAAAAATCCTCTGCATTTGATTCCGCCTCTGATAAGAAAAATGCATTTTTGGGTTGTCGCAAGTTTGATCGAGGCTTGACGCTTTATTTTCATACGTATTAAAAGCATTAGAAATTTGTTCGATTTTCAAAGAAAACTGCCACGACGCTAATATTGGGAACATCGAAAAAACAAGTACCTGATTGGCGCCTCGATAAGAAAAATCGATTTTGTTGTCGCCGACCAGCCGTGACGCTTTTTGCGTATTAAAAGCATTATAATTGCTCGATCTTCCTCAAATAAAATCATACCTACTTTAATATTAGGAACATCGAAAAACCCATTCCGCTCGATAAGAAAAAGGTGCACTTTTAGCGTTGTCGAATCGAGGCGTTGACGCTGATATTAAAAAGTATTGAATTGCTCGATTTTCTCTCAAAGAAAAACTCATACCCACGCTTAATATTATAGGTGTGAACATCGAAAAAAACTCGCATCGGATTCCCGCTCGGATATAAGAAAAAATGCATTTTGTCGGATCGAAATGACGCTTATTTCGCCAGACAAAAAGCATTAGAACGCCTCGACGTTTCAAAGAAAATCATACTTCCACGCCGAAGACATCAGTAGTCACCGAAAAAACAAGTACTGATTATGCTCTGATAAGAAAAATCGATTTGTTGTTTTAGTCGCAGCCGTGACGCTTTTTGTTTCGCTAGACAGCATTATAATTGCTAGATTCTCTCAAATAAAATCATACCACTTAATATTGGGAACATCAAAAAACTCAGACTTGATCTGGCCGATAAGAAAAGTGCACTTTTAGTTGTCAGGCCGAATCGAGTTGGATTTTGTTTTCGATACATTGAATTGCTCGATTTTCAAAAGAAATTCTATAATTTGATATTACGTGGAATATCAAAAACCTCGTATCGGATTCCGCTCGATAAGAAAAAATGCATTTTTGTTGTCGCCGGATCGAGTGTTTTTTTATTTTCGCTGTATTAAAAAGCAGCTAGAATTGCTCAGCTGATTTTTTCAAAGAAAATCATACCTACGCTATTAGGGGAAACACGTAAAACAAGCACGGATTGGCGTTCTGAGCAAGCAAAAAAATCGATTTTTTGTTGTCGCCGACCGAGCCAGACGTTGTTTTCGCTACAGATTAAGCATTATAATATTTCAAATAAAAATCATCATACCTACTTTAATATTAGGGGGAAAGTATTTAAAAAAACTCGTGACGTGGATTCCGCTCGGAGCAAGTTAGTGTGCGCACTTTAGCTGGCGTCGCCGACCCGAGGCTGACGCTGCTTTCGCATATGGAAAGTATTGAATTGCTCGGCTTCTTTCAAAGAAAAATATTACGGAACATCGAAAAATCAGACGGATTCCGCTCGATAAGAAAATGCATTTTGTTGTCGCCGGATCGAGGCTTCGATTGCTATTTCATAATGACAAGCACGTTAGAGCTCGATTTTTTCAAAGAAAATCATACCTACGCCGCAATACAGCGGGAAACATCGAAAAAACAAGCAACATCATGCTCTGATAAGAAAAATCGATTTTGTTGTCGCCTACCGAATCGTCGCGGATTTTTTGTTTTCGCCAGACAGCATTATAATCGCTAGGATTCTCTCAACAAATCATACCCATTTTTATCATTAGGGGAAACATCAAAAACTCGCATCGATTCCGTCGATAAGAAAAAGGTGCACTTTTAGTTGTTGTCGACCGGCGCCATTTGGCGAGAGCCGTGATATTAAAGCATTGAATTGCTCGATTTTCTCAAAGAAAACCTACTCTACGCTTAATATTACGGAACATCGAAAAAAAACTCGCATTTGATTCCGCTCGATAAGAAAAAAATGCATTTTTGTTGTCGTGATCGAGTCGTCGCTTTTATTTCGCCAGATAAAAGCATCGGAGCCTCGATTTTTTCAAAGAAATCATACTCCACGCCATTATTGTGGGAATCATCGCAAAACAAGCACGGATCGCTGCTCGGATAAGCAAAAAATCGATTTTTGTTTTGTCGCCGACCGAGCCGTGACGCTTTTTTGTTTTCGCGTATTAAAAGCATTATAATTTCTTGATTCTCTCAATGAAAATCATACGTATGCTAATATTAGGGGAACATCGAAAAATAACTCGTAGGGATTCCGTTCGGATAAATAAAAAAAAAGCATTTTTTTTGTTTTCGCCCAATCGGACCGCGACGTTTTTTGTTTTCGCCGAATGGGACTACACAAGTATGAAAAGCATTACAATTGCTTGATATTCTCAAAGAAAATCATACCTATGCTAACATTTGGAGAACTTACAAACAAAACTCGTACGGATTCCGTTTAGTTAAGAAAAAGTGCATTTTTTTGTTGTCGCCGAATCGGACCGTGAGTTTTTTGTTTTCGTGTATTAAAGAATTAGAATTGCTTGATTTTCTCAAAGAAAATCATACCTATGCTAATATTAGGGGAACATCGAAAAAAAACTCGTGCGGATTCCGTTCCAATAAGAAAAAAATGCGTTTTTTTTGTTGTCGCCGAATCGGACCGTGACGTTTTTTGTTTTCGCGTATTAAAGCATTAGAATTGCTTGATGTTCTCAAAGAAAATCATACCTATGCTAATATTAGGGGAACATCGATAAAAAACTCGTACGGATTCCGTTCGGATAAGAAAAAATGCATTTTTTGTTGTCGCCGAATCGGACCGTGACGTTTTTTGTTTTCGCGTATTAAAGCATTAGAATTGCTTGATGTTCTCAAAGAAAATCATACCTATGCTAATATTAGGGGAACATCGATAAAAAACTCGTACGGATTCCGTTCGGATAAGAAAAAATGCATTTTTTGTTGTCGCCAAATCGGACCGTGACGTTTTTTTGTTTTCGCGTATTAAAAGCATTAGAATTGCTTGATGTTCTCAATTCCTAAAATACATGAGCCACGAATGACTCCATCACTTGCCATATACTCAGATACTTGATCTTCAAGAAACACCTTTAGTCAAACAAGTAAGTAAGACACAAGACTTTTAGTTTTAAGACTTGGATGTTGAAATAACCCGTCCCGTACCAATATTATGTTAATGGTATACCAGTTGCTCGGTGGAGTATTACGAGGTGAAATTAAAAAGTTCGAAGTTGAGTAGTTGAAATACAACCAATCGGTCGGTCGGTAGTACATTTCGGTGGTAAGAATTTAAGATTTTGTAGTCGAATAGTAATAATATCGGTTGGGTGATAATATTATTCGAGGGTAGAAATAAAATATAATTCATGTTCGAGTTGTGTTGTTAAACCGAGACGAGTTTTAAACCGCAAACCAAACGGGACTTAACATCATTTCCATAAATATCTTCCACCAACCTCAATCCACTATTCATCATCATCAAATCTCACCAACCCCTTCCCCTCTCTATGATGGCCGAACCTATCCCCTTCCCCCTTCCCTTGATTTTTTGATTTTTCTTGGTGAAATCTTGTGGAATTTAACTCCAAATCTCGTTCCTCATCTTCCGATTATCAAAGGTATGGTTTCTAATCTTCAAATCTAAGTATTTTGAGCTAAAGTTGACTATTTTGAGGTTTGACTTTTTAGTTGACTTTGAGGTTTGAGATTTTTAATGACATATATCGATCATCTAAGCTTAGTTTAGGCACTTGGAGGTTTGAGATTTTTAATGACATATATGGATCATCTAAGCTTAGTTTAGGCGGATATAAGTGATATCAATCCATTTTGAAATGTGTTGATGTTGATACTTGACTTTTGTTGACTTGAGTTGACTTTTGTAGAATTTGGAGTTAGGCATGTTTGATGAAGATTAAATACTTGGAAGTTATACTTTTGGAAGAAATAGGATGTTTGGAGCTTATGTTGACTTTTTGGAAATGAGTTGACTTTTGTTGACTTTTTGAGGAAAAAAATGTGAATTTGTAAAAGTGTGTTGTTGGAGTTTAATATAGTTTAAAAGATTATGTTGGAGTTGATTTGGTGTAAGTTGAGTAGTATTTGGATTTTAGAATAAGGTTGTTAAAATAGGTAAATTAGTTTGGGAAATTGATTTTGGTTGATTAGAAATTGAGATTAAAGTGTTAGTGTTTGATTGAGGTGTTGGCGATTGGAATAGAGGATGTGGTGGTTAAGCGCCGCGTGTGTCTTTCCACCTTAAGTTAATAATTGGTAACTAAAATGGTTGTTGTTAAATTGGATAGTTAACTAAATGGAGTTATAATTGGTAGTAGGTAATGGTATTTCACGAGTGTTTTTGGTTAGGCGTGGAGAGCGGGGAAAGAGCGTTCGGTGTAGTGGCGGGGCGTTTCCTATTCTTGAGTCAAGGTGAGTATTTATCTCGCGGGTGTAGATTAATTTACTTTTCATGTAGATGTGTTGCACTTTCGATCAAACTTGTGAGCATGTTATATATATATATATATGTGTGTGTGTGTGTGTGTGTGTGTGTGTGTTGATTATTTGAGTAGTTGGATTGTATGTGTTGTTTTATGGGATTCATAGGTGTTTTGAGATGAGTTGGGTCGAACTAGGATGAGTTGATTCCCAGGACTGTTTGGTCATTTTGATGTTTAGAGTGTCTTATTGGTTGGATTAGCATAGCATGAGTTGTTGAGGAGTTGTTGATATATGTGTGGGTTGTACTACCTGGTGTTGTGCCTTATACTACGGTATAAGTGCGGAGTTGTTGATGTATGTGATTTGTGATATCAGATATTGGACCTTATACTCAGGTATAAAGGTGAATTACAGTACCGTACCTCGTTTACGATTAGGTGATAACTTATGTCGGCGGACATAAGTTTCTCACTTGCTGAGGTTGAGGTTGATTAAATCGCTTGATGGTATGCGGGTAGTAAATGAAGAGCGTATATGAAGTGTATGGTGGTAATGTATTGATGAGTGGCGATGTGATGCTATATATATACATACAGGTAGATTATCATGAAGGTTTGTTAAAAGGTGGAATATAACTATACTATATGAAGTGATTGTTTTTAAGAAGGTATTATATATGTGGGAGCATTACGAAATGGGTAAGGTTATGGGGTGATGTATTATATGTTGGTTATTTATCTTTAGAGAAACCTTGGGTGTATTTGCGTATACGGATAGAATGTCGATAATAAATAATTTGATGAGTGGGGTTTTGATAAGAGAATTTACTTGCACATTGTGAATCAGTGATCAATAACGAGGTGATATGATGACACGGTACTGATGTCGGTGATATGGATATTGATTTTGAGTGGTATTATTGGTGGTTGAGTTATGATATTGATAACATGAAGTAAAATATGAGTTGATAAGGTGTTGGTGTAATATGGGATATGAGAGGGCGTACATCGTGGTGGGGTACGTATGGCGTGCGATGATAAGCTGATATGATTCAGATTGTGTAATATCCGATTGTAGTAACTAATATTGAGGAATGCGTTGCGGGAGAATGTATTTCTGAGGTAGTAGCGATCTCGAGAAGTCGATAACTATGTTAGGAGAATGTGATTGGGTGACAAGATGTCATGACCATTAATAAGAGCATATTGAAAGCGAGTTGGGGCGATAAGAAAATCGAATGCTTAAGTAAATTTCGAGAGCGAGGAGAATTTTATAAGGTGGAGTAGAATCACTGAAATAACCCGTTCCTTACCAATATTATGTTGATATTATATATAAGTTTCTCGGTGGAGTATTTAGGGGTGGTAAAAATTTCGAAGTTGAGTAGTGGAGAATTCAACAAATCGATTAGGTTGGTGGTATATTTCGGTTTGTGGTGGGACCGGAGATAGTATAAATAATTTTGGAATAATATCGATGCTCGAGATGAGCCTAGAGATGAGTAAATAATATATGCCTGGAATAGCATGATGGAAATCGGTTTTACGTTGTTGATATTTAAGTCTTGGAAGGTGTAGAATTAACTTGAGAAACGAGCAGACTTAAATTTCTTCCTACAAATATCACTTTCTTGTATTATCTGAAATCTAAAAGTAAAAGCAATCTTTCTCCTCACTTGGCGAAATGCTCTCTCAGTCACTTTGGAGATTTTTTTTCCATTTCTCACCAAATGGGTGTGGCTACAAATCCAAGAACAAAGTTGTGGATTTTCTTCTTCTAAATCATGCAAATCCCATCCCCAGGTAGAAAGATCGGAATCTTTTGAAGATATTTCTTGAGTTTTGAAGAGTTGACTTTTTATGGGATTTTGTTGACTTTTAGATCTTGAATTTATTATGGTATAGAAATGTTATCTAGTATCGTATAGGGAATTAAGCGATTTGAGTGATTATTGGGGTTAGAAAGTGGTGTAAGTTGAGGGTTGACTTTTATTGACTTTTCTTAAATTAACTTTAAATTGTAATATGAGGTTAGAGGACTTTAATATAGTTGTTTTGGGTATAGAATTATTGGTTTGGATATGGATAGGTAGAGATTGGGTTGAGAAAGTTTGGGGAAAGTTCGTATAGCATTTAGTGTTTGAATTGGAGGTTGTATTTAATGGATTAATTAGTTGTCAATTGATTGTTGGATTGATTAGAATGTGCTTAAAGTGTTATTGTTGGGGTAATAAGGTGATGACCGAATATTGAGATTTCTGAAGTTGGCGATAGAATGTAGTTATGTTGGAATATTAAAGTATATACCAATCTTGGGAATAGGATGATTGCTAAGGGTTGTAAATTTGAATGGAAGTAGGCGTAGTACATAACACCGCAGGGGTTTATATAGATGCTAGAGGTTATTCTACAAAATGTGTTATAATGTATAATTTCCTTGAATAGGAGTTGAGCACAGATCCCAGCAGTACTGAAGTCGTGTGCGCTTTTGGGCTCGAGGTAGTCTGGAAATCTCACGATGGGGACCTTTCGTATATATTATCTTATATATTTTTGCATGTGTTATCTTGGGATTATTCGATATGTGTATTGTGAGATTATGATTGATACTATGTAAACTTTGATTTACTTGATTTCATACGATGAAATAGTGAGATTTTGGGTTATATTCACGAGATAATTGAGATTATGATTCATATCATGCGATAATGATGATTATGATTTATATCGTAGGATAGTTATTGAATATGATTACGTGTTATGAGATTTTGTGTGGGCTGTGTGTTGTGTATGGTACGTGTCAGCGATGTGTTGATTGATTTGTGTGTTACTTGCGGAGCGGTGGTGACCCCGACCGGGAGGTTTGGTGTGGTGTGCATATTGTGTGGGTTGCCCCGTGGATTCGGGAGGTTTGGTGTGATATGCTGGCGTTGAGGGGAGTGTAGCCTCGATTTGGGAGGATGGAGGTGGAGGCCTCGTCGATTATGTGGAGGTGGATTCTACGTATGTGTATTATTTGGAGGTGGATTTCTCGTGTGTGTATTATTTGGAGATGGATTCACCATTGTATGTGTGTATTATTTGGAGGGTGGATTCTCGTGGCCAGTGTATTATTTGGAGGTGGATTCCTCGTTTGATGCCTTTGTGTCTTTGGCTTGTTTCCCTTGAATGAATATGAGTTATTTATGGCGATAAACTCATGTGTATAGTATTATGTAACATCGTATAAGAGGATTCTATGTGAGTTATTAGTATTATTCATTGTGTGCTTTTTGGTTGATGTATAAGCATATATTATTTATATAAGTATGAATATGTATATGTGAGGACCCAATCCCCGTGGTATTTGTATTGATCTGACTTAATAGGCGGCTCACTCTCTATGGGCGGGCGTTTTATGCAGGTTCTAGAGGTTGATCGGCGAGGTTGTTGAAGTTGCATTGATAAGGCTGCCGGATTGAAGATCGTAGATGAGGCGGTGGTGGCATAAGGAATTCTGCATGATCATTCCACTTTTGTTGTCGGTTGTATATTGTTAGACTTGGGTATTGTATTTCGTTGAGGGAGTCGGTTGTGCGTACTTTCCCTATATGTTGTATTTTGGATTTCTTGTGTATCTTTGAGTTGTATAAGTATGGTGAATTTGAATTATGTTGTTCGTTGTTTTATTGTATATGTTGTTAGTTCACCACGATGGACAAAAGTGTATTTTTACTGTTATTAATGTCAAATGAAGTCTTTTTTATATTTGTAAATCCATTCGATCGGTGACTACGGTGTAATGAGTTGTTGATGACCTTAACCTCGAGGCGTGACACAGGCGAATGCGTTCTAGAGATTATATGCGCGTGGTTGTAGAAAACCGGATATGAGTTGATTGAGTTGACCAATTGAGTTAGGTCGTTTGAGTTAACCAGTGTGGATATATGAGTAGTATTAGTGTTGTTAGCGAGTTGTAATGTTAGGTGGTCTAGTTGTATAGTCATGGCGTCTTGTGTTGATTGATGGGAATAGAGTTGTGGACTTATTTGGGTATTGTTGTCGCTATTTTTGTAAAATGCATGATTATCATTGTTGAATGTCCTTTATTTAAAATGCTTACATTTAGTTGACAAGCCCATAAATTTATGCATTTCGACAATAAGTTCACGGAAGATTCTTATTTAATAGCCTTACGTTGTTTAACACTTTGAAATACCCATCACATCATTGCAAAATTAATAATTTTAATTACCTTAATCGGCGAGGCGTGGAGTTAATGTCCTCTTGAGATAAATATTATTTAAGAGCCGCGGCTTACCTTTTATTCGCTATGGGCTAGGTTGTGGTGGGTGACATTTTTGGGTTCGTTCGTGTAACCGTGCCTTCGTGTTTAGGTGTGTATCGGGTGGCTGAGGATCCTCACATTCTTGTTGACTTTATCTTATTTGGATTTATATATTGATGTTGTTTCAAAATTTCAGACTAAGTTGTATATTGACATTTTGTATTTTTGGTTCGGATGGTGTTATGTTGGTTATGTTGTGTGGTTAGGAAATCTGCGATGGTCGTTTTCTTAAAAGCGTAGTTTTAGAGATGTGGTTGTTGTATTGGTTTGTTATGAACATGTGTTCTTTTAAATTGAGTAAATTAGTGATTGTGGTGAAGCTACGGTGTCTGAGATTTGAATAATTAGCACCGAGGCGTAAGCACTGAAGCCAATCGTTCAGAGATGTTATAAAGTGGTACTCTCGCTTAAGAAAAGCTTTGTCGGCATGTCACTTAAAAAGCTTCACCCAAAAATACATGCATTAGATGCTTATCTCGAACTTCGCTAAGAATGTTTGGGTAACTTATCTGTAGCAGGGAATAATGCTTTTTTTAGTGAAATGATAATTTTTGGCCCAATAAACTGCAAGCTACTGACTGCGAATAGGCGATAAAATTGTCGTTTAATTTGCGTATTTGTTAGGTGTGTGTATAACAGCTTCAGAGAGAAGTAGCATAACTATTCGCATCTTGGTGGAATCTCCAGCTCATTCGTTTTCTTCTTCAACTAGTCATAAAAATCATCCCCAAACAACTTATGTAACATCTTCATTAAGTTCTATGTTGAGTCCTTTATTCCCTTATTCTCATTTTTCCTAGTATCTTTTATTTCTATGAATTTTGAATTAGGAATACTAATTTATGTTTCTGGTTTTGAGATGCTTAAGTCAAGTTTGTTGTCCTTTTAATTATTGTGTGGCTTTTTTTCTGAATTATTATGTAGATTAGTGTTCGATTATAATGCATTATACCACACATACGTAGTTAATGCTTCTGTATAAGGAAAGGTATTTATTGACCAACATGAAGAAGTTTCTCCTATAACTTTTGTGCAAAATGTCAAAATGTACAAATTTACAATAGTCTGTTGATCTTATTCCTACATTTTAAAAGAGTAGCTTAGTTAGTAAACTCTTTGACTAATATTTAGAATGTTTCTAGTTCAAAACTTGTTACAAGTATTTTTTTTTAGCTTTTGTTCATTTATGTTCTCTCCAAAATGAATATCCTATTTTGAAATTCTAGGTCCGTCCCTGAATTTGTCCATTCAATTCTTTGTAATCTAACAACTAATGCGGTTTCTATATCTGGTCTGTAATCTCTTGAAGTGCTTTTACTTGGTCCTAGTGCTATTAACTGTAGCCTGGATTGCCAGGTCTGTGCGCTATTCCTAACTTGGGTTGCGGTTTGTCTGTTTGAGGGCATTTGATAGACTGTTTCGTCTTAATTCAAATGGAAGAAACAAAGAAGAAGCAATACATTGCTATCTTTACGACTGCAAGCCTTCCATGGATGACGGGGACTGCTGTCAACCCGTTATTTCGTGCTGCATACCTTGGAAGAGACGGGGAGAGGAAAATCACATTGGTGATTCCTTGGTTGACGAGGAAAGACCAACAACATGTCTTTCCTGACAACAAACTATTTAATTCACCTTCAGAGCAAGAGATATATGTTCGCCAATGGGTTGAAGAGAGGACAATGTTTACTTCAGATTTTGCTATTCTCTTCTATCCAGGAAAGGTATACACTTCTCCTATTGAATAAATGTATTTTCTATTAGTGTTTGATGAAATAGCTGGAAAATCTCCCCTTATACTGTGAAGTTGAAACGTGAACTTAATGAATATTGGCTCGCTGCATTTACCAACTACATGTTCATATGGTTCTATAAGTAATTGATTATTTTTTGAGATATCTTCAAAGATTTTAATTTGAAGCTGGAATACTAGTCTACAACGCTTTACACATATTTTCAAAAAATTGCTTCCTTGGCAAATTTGTCGGGCATCTGTGTTTTTCTCTACCACTAAGTCATTGAATGATTTTGTTATGTGTATATTTGATTTCTTATTCACTTCCACCAATGGTAATGCATCTATCTGACATTCTATTTTCCTCTGCAATGTAGTTTAATCTTGAAATGAGGAGTATCATTGCTTTAGGGGATATTACAAAAGTAATCCCTAGTAATGAACTGGATATTGCAGTGCTTGAAGAACCTGAGCATCTGACTTGGTACCATCATGGAAAGAGATGGAAATCAAGATTTCGTTATGTTGTAGGAATCGTTCACACAAATTATGTAGAGTATGTCAAGAGGGAGAAGAATGCTTTTCAGGCCTATCTAGTAAAATTCATGAATAGTTGGGTGGTAAACATTTATTGTCACAAGGTATTACTGGGTAGTATTCATAGTAGATTAGTACAACTAGTTTTTTTTTTTTTTTTTTATATCTTTGTAAACATGAGACTTCAATATTGTCTCCTCATTATTGCTTTGATGGTCATCTATCACATATATGCTTGACCTTTCTCTGTGTTATTTTCATAGAATATGTGTTTTACTTGCACATTCACTATTCAGCTTACATTTTTTTCTGTTTTCAGAATATACAGTCAGAACATGATTTTTTGTACGAGAAAACAAATATAAGAGAGAAACTTGTGTTGTTGTGTCTAATAGTCTAGTATTTTGTTTTCGTCTTCATTTGCCTTCTTGGTATCCTACATTTGGAAGGTTACTTCAGTTTGTTCCTAGACATTAATTAAAGCTTTTGCTACACGTCAACTTTCAATTCTAAGATGTGATGACACTCAGCTCATGTGAGTATTCTTTTTATTTATTTATTTAATTTCAGGTTATAAGGTTATCTGCAGCGACCCAGAATCTTCCAAGATCTTTAGTTTGCAATGTCCATGGAGTCAACCCGAAGTTCCATGAAATTGGAATAAAAAAGATAGAGCAACAAAAGAAAGGAGAGCTGCCTTTTACCAAAGGTGCCTACTATATCGGGAAAATGGTATGGAGCAAAGGCTATAGAGAGCTGCTTAAACTTCTGTGTGATTATCAAAAAGAATTAGATGGACTAGAGGTTGATTTATATGGAAGCGGTGAGGATTCTGAACAAGTTCAAGAAGCTGCTAAGAAATTGGATATATCAGTTAGGGTTCACCCTGGGCGTGATCATGGTGACCCTATATTTCATGAGTAAGACTTAAATTTGTCAAACTCTTATTTTCATCCTATATTTTGCAGTGAGAGTATTGAATTAAAAGGACTGTACAACAAATGGAAAGGTGCATCATATATTGTGAAAGAGTAGAATGAACCTTGAACTTGTCAGTTTCACCTGATGTTTGACCTTTTTTATTTTTAGTATGTACTGATATCTATTAATATTGATTCCACGACATACGAAATAAATATTTTATATTCTTCATTTTCTGATCAAATCTGAACAGATTAAACCACACACCACGCTTCTTATCTATTTCAAGTTGCAGATACTTGTCGCACTACACGTCAAATAATTCTAAGGCCTCTAAAAGATCACAAGGATTAGACTTAGCTCCAGATATTCTCGTAGATTCTTAAGAAGCGCGTGAGTTAATAACTAATTCTTGAGGAACAATATTGCATTAGTCTATGTATTATTCCTGTGAGACAAAAAGTAACATTCTTTTGCTTCTTAATATTAACTAATATAGTTGCCAAGTTAAGGTAAAAAATTGCTAATTGGTACCTCTCATGAGTCATCACAAAAGTTAATCCATGAAGGAACAAGAGAAGGTTATTCTTTATTTCTTTTCAAAATTAATTTGCTTTCCCTAAATGCTGAGTCGAGAATTTGCTGCCAGATCCTGTATCATCTTCGGTATTTGGTATTGGGGAGGAATGGTAAGTTTCTCACTTTCTCTGTATCTTATTTCCTACTTCCCAAATTCATTTTCCATGTATCAGCATTAATTTTACCTCTTCCATTTAAGGCGCTATGGTATTAAATTATCATTAAAATTTGAAGACCTATATAACTGGCTCAAGCTAAAGATTTTTTGTCTGGGTCTATAGCTTATATACTGAAACTAAGCACCACAGATAAGAACAACAGCTGAAGTTTAGCAATGTGGAAAGATTGTAAAATAATCATCCTCAAACGACTTTCCAAACAGTTCTCCAATTGTATGTACATACAATGATGGTGATGGCTTTTCACTGCATAAAAATTGTCTGATGATCCCAACAGATCAACATGGGAAGCAGCAGAGTTGATTTCAAAGCTGCAGATCTTGGATAACTTGCCCAGAACTTCAGTCTTTATATTAAAGAGATCTATTTGTTCAACTAAAAAGAGAACTGAGATGCAGATGATCCCAATAGCTAGTTGTCATCGCTCTTGTCGCATACATAATTTGTCAAAATGATGTCAACATATGACATGTTCTATATAGATGGATGTTGCTCAACTCATTAACCTCTTCCAGATATATTAAGTGATTAAAAAGTTCAGAAGGAAATTCCAATCATGAATTGTATGTCTTGCCAGGAGTATTCATTAGTTCTGTGAGCAGAATATTGTTAATTCAACTATTATCTAGCATGATCCATTTTATTAAATTCAGGCCAAGTGAGATATTGTTTTACCATCTTTTGCACAGTTTTTGATGTCATTACTACTCAAAAGATAATCATAGTCTTCTCCCTTATTATTATATGTATCATTATTATGTTCATGAATGCAACGTCTTTCAAATTAAAATAATATTCAGAAAGAACTGCTGAACTTTACAATTCTTCCCTTAACGCCTCATGAAGCGATTTCAATCTCTATTGTCTAATCAGAAATTTTTATATCATACTGTCTCACATGAGATAATCATTAAAATCAAGACTAAACAAGAGTTTAGAATACGTTTTCCAAAAGACAGCAGCGGTTGCTCATATCATACTAATGTCATTATGATCACAGTAAGATCTTCTATATAAGTGTCCAGCCCTCTCATTGTTATCCTCACAAATAGAAATGTGATCTCTTTACTATTTGAAATGCCGAGGTAGACTTAGTGTCACTCTTCGACAAAAGCCGATCTCATTTATTTGTAGATAAAATAGATTTTCTTGAACCTGTGAAAAGAGTGGTGTCTCGATATTCTGCGAAGCCCCTCGTCCTACTAAGAGGCAAAAGCTCGGTGGGTTCCCAGTGTCGGGAGTTACCTCGAGAGCAGCCTTTTAATTCGACCCAATACTATTTATGGCACTTGACTCACGCATTAAAGACAGCTCATTCCTCGATTTAGCCAAGAATCTAAAAAGAAAGATTTCAAAGAAGATCGAAATACATTATGGTTCCAATATTTGTAAAGAAAAGAGCAAAAAAATTTGTATGGACGTAGGGCTGACAAATTTAACGAGTTCCGTAGATTTTGAATGAAGAGTAATAAAAAAAAGATGTTGAGTTCTCTTTATTAACGGCAAGACTACAACGAAAAGTTAACGTTATTTTTAGTTTTACAAGAAAGAAGCCAACAGAGGCAAATGTATCAGCATTTTCAGAGAAAATATTTATTTTTGGGAAGGGGCTTTCCAAAGTTCGTCAATACTACTGGAATGTTCGAAAATAAGACGGGAGATTTATATTATTAACGGTCAGAGAGCGAGGTTGGGTATAGGTCCCTGGATCGAAGCAATTTTAGGCCGTGCTTCTTGGAGTCGTGTTCTCCATGAATTTACATTTCGTATGATATATGAAAGAGAGAGCATGATGAAAGTGGTATATTCCATCTCAAAGGTTAACGGTGTTTCCACAAAGGTAGTGTATCGACGGCTGAAAAGTTATAGAAGCTGCTCTCAAGTTTTGAGGATACACCGTGCAATCTGACTGCCATTCCCCAGAGTATTATTGGGGAAGAACCATTTACAACCAAGCCTACGTTATCCTATATACTAATAATACCAAATGGGTGACCTTTCCAAGTCCACAAGAGTTCGCTCTACAGCGTACAAGAGAAGCAAAGGGAAGTATTTTGATTTCAAGTGTCATTACTAATGGGAGCAGAATGAAGATTAATCGCTTCCAAATCATTGTTTCATGTTATAAGATTAAACTTTAGTGTTTGAAACCATGCCCCTTACTTATTTCGATTAAGAAATTTATAATTAATCCAATAATCATGTAAGATCAAGGTACGCCCAAAGAAAATTTCCAAGAAGAATGTATTAATGTCTGAGGACGGTGAGCGAAATTGTAAACTCTAAGCACACTAAATTGGAAAACAGATTTGATAAGAGTTTAATTGGCCCAAAGAAAATTTAGAACTTAGCCCCTTCCATTAGATATATATTTTTTTAATCTTATCAATGATGCTGCAAAAATTTATCCGCAAGATGTCAAACTATTTGATTTTAAACTCAGTGGTATTAAGAGGGTGGTTTTGATTGATCAGATGAAATAAGATACGATGGATTCACAAGTTTAATTATTTGTCCTCCAGTCCTAAAAAAAAGTGGAGAGGTTTTGTCAAGGCTGAGGGCCATTGCTGCCAATAAAGAAATAGATATTTATCATTTCTTCAAGATTTTTGATATTTTACAGCAGAGCGCAAAGAGATGGATCACCTCATTGAGACCACAAAGACGGGCTTAAAGGGCTTACATGTTTGACTATTAAAATCACGTAATATCGCATCAGAGCGACATATTTTTTAATTAAATAAATCCATTGTTGAGAAAAAACTAAGCACTTCGGGTTGAGTTTATGAAACCCAACTGACTACACAAACGCTTTACTCATATCAATCTTAATTGGCAAACAGCCTTCATTATGTCTGAGAAATATGTTATCTCTCTCAGGCTACGTAATGATATCATCCAAGCTCCTCTTCCAGAATTAAAAAGCCATTGGAAAGGGCGAGACAAGCATATTCATAATGGGTTTTACTTCATTAACCTCAAACCTTCTGAGGCAATTGTATACACGCAAAGACGACTGCATGAATTTAATCAGCTCTGGTAACCACCTTTAGAATCAAAGTGATAAAAGTGTTTACACTCTTAAGAACGTGTCCACCATTCTAAATTTAGGTCAAGTATCCTTTCCCAATTTTTTTTGATAAAACTCTGATCAAACCACTGCGACTGGATTTGTAATGTGATATTCGAAGAGAAAGAAATGCTGAGCATCCTCGTGAGTAGCGACAATTTAAGAACTAATTTCAAAGGGCTAAGATAATATAGATTCATATTGAAATTCAAGATCACCATGGGCTGTGAAAGTGTCATAAGGGCCGAAGAGGTTCATGTAGAAATGTCTGCAGCGATTTATAATATCCTCCTCGCTGGTAATAATACCGTATCTATCATGGTCAAGGATACTATCGATAAGGATACTATTGACTTGCCAGTTTCACAAGTAAGCATCCTTTGTATTTTTAGCCCATCATCGACGCCTGAGTTTGGATCTCGACCCAGTATTCTTCTTCTTCGATTCGAAATATATCAAGTCAGGTTTTGAGAATTGTGGCCTGAGGAAATGTTGACGATTGAGGGATGATTTTTATGAATGGTTAATTTCTTTTAAATTGTTTTGATTTGCTGCAATATTTTCTAATTTATCATCATTCCAACTTTAATAACCTTTAAGGTTATGCAAAGAGCTAAAAGATTTACGCTGAAATGGGTTGATTTTCTCGAAAAGTTTTCCAGTCAACAATGAGTTGGGGAAAGTCCGCAGTGAGGGTTAAAAGGATTTCCAAGTTTAAAAAGGTTTCGAGAAAGTCAGTCAGAATATTTTTGGGGTTGGTATTTAATGAAATGGGTCCATTTATCCGGATTCCTGACAGTGAAATTTCAGCGACAAGCATGAGCGCGAAAGCGTAGTACTGACCAATCGGCTACTTCAGCCTATCCAGCTTTTCAAAGATGTTTCTTTTCTCGCCTAACTCTCGACTCACGAAAAATTTGGCAAGATTTACGGGGAAGATCTTCAATGCCCAAATCTTCGAGAAGATCGAGTAACCTGCAAAGGAACGGAACGGTGTGTTTTGGAAGAGGGTGTTTTTCCGAGCTGAGAAGTACTTGGTCAAGTTTACCACAAAGCATGTATTTGAGAGGGTCAGAAAAGCTAGAAATGAAGCTCATGCCTAATCTATTATTACATTGTAGGCCATAAACACATGCTGTATACTCACAGAAGTGGTCGCTAATTAGTATTGGACAAGAAAGTATGGTTTGTTAATATTGGGAGAAAATCCAAACTCCATAAATTTAATCGCAAATACAAGCATCAAAACCAAAAGATAAATGGAAAAAGAAGCTAGATAATTTAGAATTCTGCGCATTAACAGAGCAAATTGTTTGCTAAAAGAAATATCCACGATGTATTTAGCTACAAATGTTAATCAGAAGCCCACCCACTTTACAATTCCACGAAGTGATTTTCACGATTTACATTCGCAAGCATTGAGAACAACCACCCAAACCTTTTTGTTGGTGAGAGAAAAAAATTGGACATAAAATTATCGTAAAAACGAAAGATCCCTTTTTAATGAGTACTTAAGTGAGAGATGGTTACCTAATTTGGGTATATAAGTAATGCTTCCCCTTGCCAGGTCCAAGTTCCACCTCACTCTGCAGGTCTAACCTATCTAAATTTGCTATTCTTAACCACTTATCATTTTTACCATGAACCATCAAATCCCTATTCAAATAACAATCACTGCAATCGCTGCTTCCTTGGTTACCACTGTGTTGAATAAAAGAAACATCTAAAATATTATCAAAGATCTTTGATTTCTTCACAAGAGGTTTACCAACAGTAGCAAAAAGAAGAGCTCCTTGTTCCCTAGCTCTTTTAACCCCCCAAACAAAAGAAAAAGGAACTGGATCAGAGGTGACGGTCGAGGTTGGGTTCAAACCAACCATTACTACATTGGATCTCCTCTCATCAAAACAATCCTTTATGCCCAAGTCGTCCATATGAAGCTCGTCAAAACACTATTTAGCTTCATGTTTACTCTCCTCAATCGAGAGCCAACATCCCAATCAACCGGACCCAAAACATCCTCCAGAATATTATCTCCTTTAATGTCTCTTTCAATTCTGGTTTTCACCTGATCCAAAAATCCATATTGATCTCCATAAAAATCATTTGAAGTAAATTTTATAATTTTTGATGGGGAGTTGTCTTGAATCAAATCAACCAAATTTGGAGATCTTCTTATCTTAAAGGTTATTCCAAGATCATTACCAACACAATTAACCCTGATTTCTTGCACAAAAGAAGGAATATTAGAGGTCTTGACATCTATAGACTTCTTCTTAACTTCAGACCAAATTTGAGTCCTAGGAGAAGGGACTAAAAGAAATAGTTTTTGATATGAGGTCCATCGTTGTAGTGGCTTCCGTGGGAGATTCCAATAGAGATAACTCTTCCCCAACAGAGGACGTGGACAAGGACGTGGACAAGACATCGAGGGTGTAAGTGTAGGTATAATCGATGGTCAGGGGAGGTGTGGGGAGGAGATCCGGTTGAGAGCTGGGAGGGGGAACTCGGTGATAAGAGCGCTTATTAGGAATCAAGGCAGATCTTGATCTGCGGGGTGGCGAACGGGGAATAGGTAAGATACCTTTGAAGAAGTAAGGAGACGGCAGCTTATCTGAAGGTGTGCCGTGATTATTATGGTGGCGCTGAGAATGACGGTGGTTGTACCTAGAATGATTTTTGAGATTTTTTGGGGTGGGGGCTTTAAGCATATTTGCTTCTCTAGATGAGGTTGAAATTTTTTTGAGGGTAAATCCGGAGACGACATGGTGCCTCTCTGTAAAATGAGGGTCGTCTTTTCTTTGAGAACATGGTCGCCGATTTGGAGTGTTGTGGCTGCGATAATTCTGTGAGAAATCAAATTTGCAAGGTTTTTGGGAGGTGGAGAATTTTTTATTCTCAAAATAACTTGAAGAAGAGGATGAGAGTAAGTTTCATCTTCTTGCATACTTATTTTTTGGAATAATTTGATTTTTGTTGTGTTCATTAATGGAGGATGATGGGTAGAAGGTGGTGGTTGTTTCATATCTGTATAATTTTTGTGGTTTCTTGGATGCAGATGAACGCAACGTATTGTGCACGCTGAGAGGGAACATTGTTTTCATTCAAGAAGCAAGGATGATTAAAGCCGCATTCCGATTTTGTTGCACGTTGATTCTTATTTGTTCTTGCAAGACTATTATTGGGTATCGGAGTTGTAATTTTCTTGTGATTTAAATGAAACCTTGTTTGAAAACACCTTGATGTTCAAGGATGGATTTTGAAATGGATTGAAGGATGAAATTTTATGAATTGTTTGGGCTATACGGGTGAAAAAAATCAAGCCTCGTACTATTGATTTAGCAAGTTTTTGGTTCTTGGTAGATAGAGAAATTATAGATTTTAGAAGGTTATTTTTTTGTAGAAACTTCTTATTTTTATTGTAGTTTTATATTAAAGAGGACTTTTGTCAATAGAAAATTTTATATTGATCTGTGGTGGGCCAAGAGGTGTGACGTACATCTAGTGGCGGAGGCATGTGGTATCTTGTGGGGTCACAGACTCCCATGACACCACAAAAATCAGAATATATAGTATAACAACTCAAATCTAGCGTTTAAAATAACTACGCCCTAAGTCGATTTTATCAATTACGTTTTATCTGGCTTCTGCATGACCAAGCATTTATATCAATAATTTTTGAACTAGATCGATATAACGGTGCATTTGGGTGATTTAGACAGAAAGAATATACGCCTTTAATAACACATTCAAATCGATTTCATCGGCATTTATGCCATGAAAGTTTTAAATTAACCGAACCAAACGACTTTTAAATATTCCTTAAATATCTCCTCATCCTTATCATGTTTCATCTTCATCGCAAAACAAGCAATTCCCCTTCTTTCCTCGCGCCGGGCCGAATTAACCGATTATACGGATTAATCGCCTGTGTTTTAACGCTGAATTTGTCGATTATAATTGATTAATTCTACGGATAATCATCATTGATCGATTGTAAAGGTTTAGAGCGTTGAACAGGTAATGAAATGGGCCGAATTAACAGGTCAGCGGTCGAATTTCATCGTTTATTACCGTTAAACGCGCTTTAAGAATATTATCACTCTGTAGTCATGTTTCGATAACTATATCATGTTTATATTAAAAAACTAAACGGGCTATGATCAGAGTAAGTAGTAATTTTATTTTCTGCAAGTTTGTGATTGAAGCGATCGCTGAAACCACACTGTGACCAATTGTGCTACTATTATTCACAAATTCAATGAGTATTTATCCTCACTCTGCCAGTAGTTTAATTTTACTACCTGGACGGCTGCAATCATTGATATCAAGGAAAGAATGTTTATGTAATCAATGGCCATCATGATTGAAAACTCTATTTATTAAAGATAAATATAAACCATGATCCAAGTGATCTTAAAAGTCATTTTTTACTACATTATTTAAAATACATAATATAATATATAAATAACAGAAGATTTCATAACGCAATGAAATAAATTCCACCCTAATAACCATATCATTTCAAATTTACAACGCTAATTTTAATCTTCCTTCGCCTCCTCAATATCAAATCGGGGATGATATTCTAGCTGATCCACACTCAGAGTAGTGCTGACCGCAATGATGATGCTAAGAACATGTTAACAAAACTAAAATACCAAGAATTTTCGAGAAAATCGCCAGTGGGGGTTTAGGTTTTTTTCGATGAAATTATTATTATTATTGCGGTTTAAAAACCCTAAAGCACACTTATAGATTGTTAAACAAACCCGATAAGCAACCCGCTAAGATAATGAATTTCGCTAACTTTATTAGTTCTGCTAAAACACTAATGAAATACATCGAAATAACTTATTTAATTAGCTTAATTAAATAAGAATGAAGTCAATATAAATAATCTTTCAAGTTATTGATAAATACTGTAATTATTCTAACCAATTAAATAACTATTTAATTGATTCTATTTGCTCAATCGATATTCTACATAAATGTAATCCTCAGAATCGGTAAATACATTTCTCAATTATACAGCTTCTTTAATTTCATACATGAAATATAACTTCAACGTCATCAGATGCCATGCTGACCTTCAGCCAGATAATAAGAAAAGCTTGTATAATAATAATAATTGACCAATTACTATTATTATAACGACACGAAGAAGACGCAAAGAATCGCTTCATAACTCCCCTTAAATTATCGAGAACCCACACTAAGAATATACAATTACTAAAAAGCTAACTACTAAGTTCGAGTAATCATATTTAACCCAACTCCAAGAAATGAATCCGATACACACCGCCGCAACGACATAATAAACGGAACCAATTCTCAATGATTTCCAACACTCCCACTTGCCCTTGACGATTATCTTACAATTCCTTTATCACGCGATCTCTGGGCCGTAGGCTAATCCATGTTGGGTGTCAGCGAACACCCTCAACTTTCTTTTACTCGACACAATCGACAAGATTTACAAGGCCCCATAAACCAATCAAGCACTAACTCATGGCGCCCGAAATCTTTCCTCAGATATCAAGGACTACAAATCCTCCCAATATATCAACATCTATCGCTAACTCACCGCGAATCTTAACATACGCTGCGAGCATCCCTCATGTACTTTTGGTCATACTAAAAGACAAAGCTTCAGATAACACGATAGTCATATATCAAGTCTAAGAATCGACGAATCAATCTAAATGAAATATCATAGTGACACGTATATACATATCTTCAGCTGAATTATACCTGGGCCACTGCACTCCGGGCACCACAGACGATTCAGGCTAACGTGATTCAATCCTCGATCACTAATCAAAAACACCATGTTAGTCATATGCTTGTCGCCCTAACACCAGATCCGACCAAGGCCTTTTGGCTATCCTATTGCTCTGCAAGTCAAGAGATTTAACACGTTACTCTGTAAAACATACTAACCTAGTGATTTAACCTTCACTCCATCGAGATACACTACATGTATTATATGTAAATCTAAACATATACATAGCAAACAAATATATTAAAATATAAGAAGCAATAACATTCAAATATTTGTTCACATAACACAATAGATACACATAATCGACTCCCACTTAACCTGCTACCACCATGACTGCCTAAGACTCATGTCTGGCCGACGCCATCATGCTTTTCCCCCGACTTAGGGTTAAGGGCTGCCTGGCCAGATTGCTTCTACTTTACATACTTTCGACATCACCTCGATCAAGTATATTCAATCAGCATACTTCAGTAATGCTGGCCGATTCTCATGGACATGTTTCGGGGTTCCTAAGTTTCGAGCTATCGCTTCCAATATTCTCACAAAGCAACTCCCTAATCGGGTCCCTCAACGCTAGGTACACACCAAGTTCGTCACGAATTTCTTTATCCAACATTTTAATGCATCAGATATCGCTACTGCATTTTATTCTCAAGGTAGAATCGGGCAACAAGACTGCTTGGAACTCCTCCAAGATAATCGCTTCCACCGCTGACAAAATACATACCCAGACCGGGAACGACAGTCGCTTTCATCTTGCCGTCTTTACATCCACATTTCATAGTCAAAAAGAATGGCCAAGATTATCCTGATGGATTTCAAGACAGCCACCATGAAAAGTTTCATAGTCCACCTCGAACTCTGCTTGAAACCTTCGCTACAAGTCTAGCTTTGAAAAACATCAACGCTCGTCTTTATCATAAGTGTTTCTTCTTAAATACTCATTTACATTCAATAGTATACCCCCATTTGGTAATCCAACAAGGACCAAACCTCGTTGCACATAGAATCCATCTCGTGATTGCATGTATTATTTGCCATCTGTTGTATCCTGCTATTCATCATTTTGCAAAGGGCCTACATTAATGATTTAAAAGTCACCATACCAAATTGGGGCTTCTGTTCATGCATGATCCTAGTCGGGATCTCCTAAGTGGTCGTCTACGCTTCTGGATCATAACTATGAAAGAAGGCACACTTTGTATATGTTAGATGCTTCATTAGATGCACATTGATTTCATCACTGAGCTTTCATCAAGATTTAACACCATTACTTTCTAAATTTTCCGATAACATTCGCTTAGTCACTCCCCGTTTCAGCTTGAAATTTTAAGATATTATTCTCTCTGCCTCAGTAAGTGAGTAACCAACCTGTTTCTCTGATATTCATGAATAGCATTTATCATTTGGATGCAAAAGTTTATGTTTTTGCTAATCTCTTTAACATAAGTTTTACATCCCAAATCTTTAGAAAATCCAAATTTTAATCTTCCAAACCAGCGCCTCCAGGAGTTTTATCTCACGAATTTAGTCGACCTAGATAGGTTTCATCATAGATCGAACCAGCCAAGAAGTGGTTCAATTTCTCCTTTGAATGCATTACGCTGCATGCCTCATTTGATGAGTTGTAAACAACAACACACCTTCTTAAGATTTAGTATCAACTGATTCAAATATTCTCCACTCTCATTCTGTAACTTAATGGTCTGAATTGTTTTGTACTCATTTTGGAATTCCTTGAATTTCACTTTATCAGGTCTCATTAGATATACAAACCAGAACTACTAGCAATCATCAAGAAATATAACCTCCTCTCAGATTTGTTCATCGGGCCCACATGCATCACAGTAGCATCCCCAATAAACCATTTGCCCTTTCATTTAAGAGCCGCTGAAAGCATTTTGTCATTTTGTCTAAAAGGCAAAGCACTACACTTTATCGTATGATCTAAATTCAACTCGCCATTCCACCATGAGTTTCTTGATTCGGGTTCTCGGTGACGACTTAGTCCCAATTGCTATGAGGTCTCTGCTTGTCATTGGCAGTTTTATTCCGCTTTAAGTTTATAGAGTATGACCTACAATCATGTCTAAAACGATGTAATTTCATTTTCAAGTGAGGCACAAACACTTACCTCATTCCCTCGGTGGATCCTAAATTATCGATCTATTGAAAACCATCATTATTCAAAACAAGAAGTAATATTCCTCGCAAATCGCAGTACATAGTAAACCGAGTACAAGTTCAAAACAAAATTGGATCCCACCAGCACAACTTCTACCATTTCCCACACTCAGATCCATTTCCCTCTTCGAGTCTCTCATCACTGAGTTCCATTACTACTTAATAAATAATAGAATCCACAACTGTGTGTTCAGAATCTATAGGAATTAGAAGTTGTACAAACTTCAATAATACATAATCAGAGAGACCATTCTTCCTATCATCTCTTAACTTCCTCAGAAAGGACTTCCTGAAACACCTGTGCTCTCCGCAATAATGACACTCATCCTTCCTAGCTCCTCCCTTTCCAAAGAACTCCTCGATTATCCTCGAACCCTTGGCCTTGCCGGTAAACTTCTTCTCTTTCTTGAATTCTCTTGTTTGGACCACCAAATGTAAGGAGGTGGTTTTAGTCTTACCCTCGGTTCGTCTCAAGATTCGTGATCATCTTATGCAGCCTGCTTGTAGATAACCAAAATTATGAGGCCGTCTTACATAAACCGAGACGAACTGGAAGAGACTTCGTGACGGTGATCCATGCCTGGGCTCTTTTGGAGACATCAGCCTGTATGCTGAGTCGATCGACTGCCAATCATTTGATGGTGGCCTTCGCGCTCCTCTGTCTGTTCTACCAGAGCGCAGAGGCCATATCTCTCGCTTTAGCTTCCTTTCTATCAATGCCTCAATTTGCTTGCCACCTTTCATCTTGAATCTGAACGAAGCATTAAAGACAGACATCGGGATATCCACAAAGTGATCACTTATGGGGATCCTCTTTTCCCGGGAGGCACTATCATTAGGTTTCAGAACTTTATTGCTCAAAGATGTATTCGCCTCCTCTCGGCTGAAACGATTCTCAAGTTTCGAGACCACTGGCTGCACTGAAGTTATTCTTGCACTTTTCAAGTGCCGAATGGGGTCGAGTTCTAGGAGTAACGATAAAGGTAACATATTAATTCTACAAGCATTTTAAATAAAATAACAGAATCAGAAACTATCATTAAATTTTATAAAGAATTGTAAAGTAAATAATAATAATTCATTTAAATATATTAGTATCAAGATCTATTATACTTAAATTCAAACTAACACATACATTTTAAATCCAAAGATAATAGTAGGTTGTCAACCAATTATGTAAACTACATAACTCTTGGCCAATTAGCATCTCCAATATTTGTATCTCGAAAACCGGCAGCATACCAATTAAAACTAAAGTGTTACTTCGATCATCATCCAAAGCCCACAACGTTAGTGGAAATCACTTCAATACGCATCCATTAGCTCAAGTATCAAATGCAAATATTGTAACACTTATCACGGTGTGCCCAATCATCCAATTGGACAAGACAACTTTAAAATTGGCTTCGATACTTTGCTTAAATTTTAATTCATGAGATTATTATTACTTTGTTTTCATTTACTCATGCATACTAAAGACATAATCAAAGCAACATACGCAACATGAAAAATAAAACAAGAATATCTAAGATATATTACATGCCCCTGTAATCCATTATGATTTATATACTAACATAAGTCATAATTTCAGACTGACTTCCGATCCAACCGAGTCCAATTAAGTACTCACCACCGTAATGATCTTCAATATCTCTCACTTGTTACAATATTTCTTATATACTAACTCATCTTGCATGCACTCTCGCTGGGTAAAAACAATAAATAAATAAATACAAGAAAATACGACTGTATGTCATTTACAACATTATGTCAGATAACGAAAAATAAATAAATAGCCATATCTATATATTCTCCATTCCAATCACCATTATAAATGTGCACTTTATTAAATCATATAAATGAACTTAATAAATATTTTAAACGTGGATTGAAAATGTATGTTTGTAATTAATAAATTAATTAAATCCAGTAATTACATATTAAATTAATTAATATAAATTCAATTATCATACACATGTCAATTCAATAATTATTTACCAATAATTATTAACCATAATACATATTATGTAGTAATATTCATCACAAATATATTCTAAAATATATTAAGTAGTGAAATTGTTACCATAAATTGTCATACTTTTAAATTACTTTAAAAACATATAATATAAAGAAAATTAATTAATTGTCATCGTTACAATTAGACTACAATCAATTGTGTGATTAAACGACAAATAATCAATAAAACCGAATATAATCTTAGCCCAATTTTAGGAAACCAATAATAATAAATTCAATTACAGTGCCAAAATTGCATATGTTACGATACGGACGACTACGGCCGGACGCGCCTCGTAGGTCGGAAGTTTGGCCGGCCGATTTATCGTAAAATCGCTTTCTGGAGGCATTAAAAATTTCCAAATTTATGAAATTCTAACACATTAAATCTCATAATTTTCTTGAACAAACTCTACTAGTAGTTCATTAAAATAAATTTCATATTTAATTATTAATTAAATAGTCCATAAATACTAAATTGTTTCGAGGCACTTAAAATCTAAAATTACGAAATGAACGCAGATCTCTACGTGTTATCCGGGGTTCCAAAAATTAGGTTTGTAATTTCAAAAATTTTCTATAATCCCAAAAACACATTTTACAAAAACCTGTTTTCAACAAAACAAATTAAATCATCCTTTTTTAATTTATGAAACAAAAATCCAAAAGAATGTAAAAATATGATAATACATCATCATAAACTTCAGAATACATGTAAAATCAATAATCAAGAACATGGTAATTTGTTCTCATCATATATTTGTCAATTAAATATATGAACAATAATTAATCAAATAAAATTGATAAAAACAAAACAAGAAGTTAAAATGTCAAATATAAAGCAACTTTAATTTGGCTCAATACGCCAATTCGACGGAAAACTCCATGGATATATGAGCATAAATATAACCATGTATCCGCAGATTCCTTGAAGCCAATAAAGCATTATTTAAAATACATAATACAATATAAAGAAATATATACTTACAATCCAAATGAGTAAATTCCACCAATAAATTCACACGCTTCAAATTCACAACTTGAATTTGACTTCCTTCAAATTATTGTGAATATCAATCGCATGATATCTCTAGCTGATCCACACCAGACAGTCAATCAAGCAATGGTTTACGCTAAGAAACGCGTCAATAAATAAACCCCAAGAATTTTCTATAAACGCCTAAGCGAAGTGTATTTTAGTATATGAAATTATTATTATTATTATTATTAATATCAGGTCATGGCAATCCTAAAGCACACTTATATAGCCAGTTAACAAATCCGATAAAGCTGAACTCGTTAAGTATTAGTTTCGACTAGCACTCTATTAGCGTTCGTTAAGACACTAATGAGTTAAGTTAATTTGAGTTGAACTATTTAATTAGCTTTAATTAAATAGTAACGAGTCAATACTGTCATTATTTCAAGTTATTGATAAATATCAAAATTACTATAAATCAATTAAATAACTATTTAATCGATTCTATTTGCTCAATCGATATTCTACATAAAATGTATCCTTGTAATCGAGAAATACATTCAATTATATGCTTCTTTTAATTTCATACATGGAAATATAACTCCAACGTCATCAGATACAGGTGATCTTCAAAGCTCGAGTATAGTAGCCAGAGTAATAATAATAATAATCGACCAATTACTATTATTATAACGATTAATGGTAAGATCTAAAGAATCGCTCATAACCCCTTAAATTATCATGAGAACCCACACTAGTAATATACAATTACTAAGTTGAAATAATTAAGTTCTCGATAACTACTTAACCCAACTAAGAACGAATCGATACACAATCGTCAGCAACGGGCATAATAAATGGAATCAATTTCACATCAACAAATTGTTATATGTATGGTTAGTTACCGTTGCCTTGTACTACGGTACGCAGTGTGTTAGCTGTCCTCAGACTATGGTACGAAAGGCGATTGCCTTGTACTAAGCGTACGAGCGCTGCGTCGCATTCTACTACTGCATTTGAAAGCGCCAGTGGGCGATCACCACTACGGTAATGCAGTATGTATGATTGCCTTGCATCACGGGCATGTTGTCTTCAGGTTTGCCCCTCAGATCTCATGCAGTGTGCCGTTATCCGCATTGCCTCATACCGTACGAGCGCCAAGGTCATTTCGCAGACTGCCATTTGTTAATGATAAATGATGCCGACGGGCATAAATTTCCTCGAGGCCGAGGCTGAATATATGCACATTAGTCAGAGGGAACTGGATCGGCGCTGAGCCGATTGAGCTTCTGTTTAGCATCGGGTCGGGAGTAGTACTCAGCCGTCATTGCAAAGAAAGCTGCAGCTCGACGGTCTAGTCAGTTGGCCTGATTTTGCTAATTGTCAGTCGACAGAGTATACGGCGGATCGATCGTATTGGTTATCACATTGACAGTACGATCTTCAAGATTTGTTGTCTTTTATTAGAATGCGATGTTAGTTAGATTGGCCAAGAACTTATGACCATAAGAATGACTTTATCGATATAACTCTAAGGGATGTAAGTATTTATAATGAACTCACTAATGATACTTTATTTACAATTAATAAAGATTTATCCTCGCATTCTCTACAAGATCTTATGCGAAATTCATGATTTTGTAGTACACTACACGCCAGGGAGCAAGTTAATTCTCGCTTTTGAGATACATATTCACTAAGCTCTCAGCCTTACACTTATTCGCCATGGGCGGCATCTTTCCATTCATAAATGTGTCGATGGTGGGCACAGAAAGCATTTTTCAGTTTAATCGAAAGGATTGCTCAGAGCCTGTGAAATGACCTGGGTGGCAAGAACTCAATTTCAGTTGTTTTATCAGGCTGGTTGTCCAGATTGCTGTATTTTGCATTTAATTGTCATTAGAGATATTTCTGTACACGAGTATTTGCTGTAATGTCATGTAAAAGCAAGGGTTACACACGATAATTTTTTCTAAAAATTGCTCTTGCCGTTGTATATTGTTTTAAGGCTAACATGTTGGTAAATCGAGTCATCCATCGACGCGCCCGTGATTCGACGATTCTAACTCGTGGCGCGCACTGGGCGGTCGTTAAGGAAAGATCGCGGGAGAGATCAAGTTGATACAACAACATCCGAGAATCGCATGCGACAAAGTAACAAATATGTCGGGTCGCCGGTGGACTTTGCTCCTTTGGCCGAGATCGGGTGTTTTGTGATATTCCATGGTGCCGGTAACGCGGGTTCGGGAAGGAAAGCGGAAGTCGGTACCCCCGTTACATCGACTATCTAGATTTTGGCGAGAGCGGGATCCGTAGCTTATCGCTTTCATGCTGGCCCGCATCGATAGAATTCACAAATGCCTCCCCACGTGTCTTGCTTTCTGAGGAAGTATGTTCCCGATGAATCTCACATTCTACTGCACCGTGGAACTCGGCGAGATCTTTACCTTTGCGGAGAAAGCCGCTTAAAATCTAGACGCTGAAAAGGTATCGGTAAAACAAGGGGCGGCCTTCGGTGAAAGTGTCGGGAGAATCAACGGTAGGAGGCGATACGGGAACACGGCATGATACGCAGGAGCCATCTAAACTTTCGCAAGAGGTCGTACTACAGGCTTGCTTTCGCTTTACGGTCAGATGCTTATTGTCAGACAAGTCAGTTTCTTCCGCAGAAGCTGAAGTCGGAAGAATTTTTGAGACGAAATTTATATTAGGTGGCAGATTCAAATAACCCGCTACGCCTAAGCGATTTTATTAACACGCTGCAATCTTGAGACGACATCAATAATTTTGGAAACGGCATCGATATATCGAGACTTGGTACGAGATGATTAGTAATATATGTCTCGGGAATAACACATTTGAAATCGGCTCTACTGGTATCAAGCATTTTGAAATGATAAATTAACCTCAAACCAAACGGGACTTAAGCCATTCTTAAATATCTCCCTCATCCTTATCATGTTTCATCTTCATCCAAACAAGCAAATTCCTTCTTTCCTCAAGGGCTGGGTCGAACCCTTTGTCCCCCCCTTTGAAAAATTTTCTTCCATTTCTTTGTGGCTCAAGACACAAAAAAGTTGGTTTTCATCTTCCCTCAACATTCCCTACACATCATGCAAAGAAAGTTAAATCTTGTTGGATATTTCATAAGCCGCGGAAGCTTGATTTTTTGCTGACTTTAACATTTGAGATTGGGGACTTTAAATGGTATGAGAGGTTTCATCTAAGCTCGGATTAAGTGATTGAGGTGATTATAATCGCATCTGGGTCAAATGTTGATTTTCAGAGTTGACTTTTGTTGACTTTTCCCAAACTTCCTTAAATCTGTATTTATGATGTTGTTAAGCGGGATCTTAACATAGTTATTTTGGAGTATATGGGATGTTTCTTGATGTTGATTGAAGAGAATATTGGCTTTTAGTTGAAGTTTTGTGTCGGTCGCAATTAGGTTTTTTAATTTAAGGTCGATTATATCGATTAATCTCATTTATAATCATCAATATCGATTGAAAAGTTGTTTAGAGCGCTGAACGGGGTAATGTGAGCAATAAATTTATTGTGTCAAAGTGGTTGAATCGTTGTTTTATTAATGTTAAACGCGCTTAGTAATATTATCACCCAGAAATGTTAAGTTGGTAACTATAATTGCTTAAATGATGGGCTAAAAAAACTAAACGGGTTACGTATCAGAAAAGAGTAATTTTGTTTTCGCAAGTTTGGGCATTAGGGCGCGAGTGAACCAAGACTTTAATTAATTAGCGGGCGCCATTATTTGCTGTAGCCAAGCGCAGATTTATCCTACCGCAACCGTAGTTTAATTCTACTTTTTCGTGGACGCGCTGCACCGTTGATGTTACAGCATGTTTATGTATGTATCAACGGGTTGATTGTCGAGCATGTATGGTTAGTTAATGCTGCCTCGCACTACTGCAGACGAGCGCCATTGTAGCTTCGCTTGCATCACGGGTACGCAGTCAGCGTTGCCTGGCATCACGGTACGAAATCAGGCGATTGCCTCAGACTACGGCACGAGCGCTACAGTGTCGATTCTACTACAAAGACGAAAGCAAAGCAGTATGATTGCCTTGCATCACGGGTACGAGCGTAGGCGATTGCCTCAGACTACGGGGTATACAAGTGCTAAGCCATTGTATCTCGCGAGCGCGCGCTAAGACCGTACCGCTTATACTGCACATGAAATAAGGTTGCAGGTTTGCCTCGTACTCGCTATTGCAGCGATGAGAAAGCTGCGTCGACGGGCGCTAAATTCTTTTCCTGAGGTTTGGTGCTGAATATACATTAGTCGTAGGAACTGGATTCGCGCTGAAATACCGAGTTATTAAAGATTGGTCGAAAGTAAAGCATCAGCCGTCACGGCAGAAATGGTGTTTGACGGTTTAGCCGCCAAGCCGAGGTTTCATATTGTTGGTTGATGAGTATACGCTGGGATCGGATCGGGTATCGTTGTTGGCTGTTTACTCGATAACATGATCTTCGCATCGCTGTTTTTATTAACGCGTGCATGTTAGTTGGGATTGGGTTTACGAACTAACAACGACTATGTGAATGACGGTATTGATATAACTCCTTACGCAAGTAATGACAATTCAATCACTAATGATATACTTTTATTTACGGCTCAATAGTATATCAGATCCCGCATTTCACATATTTTATGCACCATGATTTTGCAAGACACTCACACGCTGGAGTAAGCACTCGCTTCGAGATACATATTCACTGCTTCGCAGCCTACAATCGCATTCGCATGGGCAAAGATTCATTTGTGCCAGTCGATGTTGGGCCAGAGCTGCCGAGCTCGTTCGAGCGACGCGCTTCAGAGCCCCAAAGCGAAATGACGGCAAGTAGATCCCTCACGCTTCCCGTCATATCGATCAGACTGCTGTTTGTATTGTCGTATTTCTATTTCCTCGCACTCCATTGCCGTATATTTTGCATACGCATGTTTGTCGTATGTCGCGGTGCCAGATGGTCAGGAAATACCACGATGGGATTCTTTCTTAAAAATTGCCTTGTCCGTCAGATAATATTTTATGGGTTTACGCTGGCGACAGTATTTGTAACTATCATCCATCAACACGGTGACTTGGGGTTGTCCAGATCTCTGGACGACTTAACCCCGCGCGGCCGATCGGGCGGCCGCACTCAATATCGGTTACTCCGCCGCGACACTCGAGAAACGCAAGGCGCACTGGTGATTTCAAATCGGTAACGCGCATACTATCATAATACTAACTCAACAAAACAAAATAGGCATCTAACCTAATAGTCGGAACATCCATACACAAACTATTCGAGGTATCTCAAAAAATATAATAGTCAAAAGCTGAGGCAACATGTTCTCAGTTACAACTCCAAATATTTAAAGTATAACTCATAATACATAATTGTTCTAAAGTCATAGAGTCTACGAATAACACAACTCCAATAAAACCAACAAAGTTAAAATACAGACAACTCGAACAAGAGCATCATGAATCTCAAACCATCCAACAACCGGTCCTCCAAATCGAATCCTAATCCATGAAGTGAAATAAGTGGGTCAAATTTATTCACAAATTAAGCAATCAGAATAAGTCTATGGTCAAGGAGCCGCATTATTAGTTACATACAATATTTCAAAACTATTATATTATATATATACAATATATGAAGTTAAAACATCAAGTAAAGTGTAATCAAACCATTTGAAAACATTTATACTCAAACCGTTTCACAAGCTCACAAAATAAAGATCATCAAACATATTTTTAAACCATACTTAAGTTAGTAGAAACTTCCAAAAACATGTTTCCTTTATTCAAACATAACCTGCCTATCTTGAAAATACCCATTTAAGAATATAGATACCGGGGTCACGTGGTAGGATTTCCTCCCCTACCTAAGTAATTTACTCAGACTCCCCTCCCTAGCCTAAGGCACTCGATCATTTCTCCTGATCGCGATCGGCTCGTGAAATTCCTGAACAACACCTCCGATATCCCTCGGCATCCCATAACTTTGGGTCTCATAACATCAAGGTCAAATCACATTTAAATAATCTCCACAAACATAATTGAAAGTGATAACATGCATGCTGGTTCATATCAAGTATATAAAATAGTTCGTAAGATATCAATAATGCCAGCTTCCATATCGTGATATAAAACAATTTGAAGCATCGCATCAATGTGTCCATATCACACACACAATTCAATATATTACCTCAAAGTGCCCATTTCATAAATCATTTTCATGTTTTACCAATTTAAAAAATATACATAATAGTACTAGTCAAAAGAAGATTTCATAACTCAATGTACATTTTCCAAAAGTATTATTTCTTTCCAAAAATAGTTTGACAACATAATTTTATAAATATATATTTTTAAGTATCAAAATAACTAGACAGGGTACAACCACTCACCTCAAATAGAATCTCACTAGTCCGACCTCCTAATCGAAGCCCCCCAATCCGATTCCTCAAGATCTAAAGATAATAATAAATATTTGTGAATATTCGATTTCATGCTAAGTCTAGTTAACACCTTCAAATTTTTCTATAGGTCCTAAACACAATAATTTTCTATTACCCAAATGTCCTAATTATCTTATAATATAACACTAAAATTCCAAACCACTACGATATACTTAAATCTAATATTCAATACTTTCAAGACAACTTAACATAATTAATAGGCTTTTTAAGGCATACACCCCAACTATCGCATAATTTTTATGCTGGGCCTCGATCTTATTCTTTCTTTGTCGTGTTAAGTTTTAGACCTAATTTTCACCAAAACGCATAATAAAATAACCTTATTACCCCAAAAACATACGGTGAAACGAATAGACACTCTTAAAACTAACAACAAGAGACAAAATGTTAAATGACTATGTTACCCTTATATTAAAATGACTATTTTCTCCCCCGACACTACACTAAGTAATGACTAAAGTATATGAAATTACATTTTAAATATTTTATACAATTAAAATAAACCCCCACACTTTTCAAAGAGCACATATCCCACCCCTTCTTCTTAACACACCCTAACCCTACCCCTACCCCCACCCCCACCATTTCCGCCCCCCTCGCACTCCCCACCCCTTATCCCCACCACCACCGCATAACAACCACCCCACCGCACCAACACCCCGCCTACAACCACCCCACTACACCCACCATCCCCACCCCCCACCCCACCCCACCACAACCACCCCACCGTACTCCACCAACACCCCGCCACAACCACCCCACTACACCCACCACCTCTACCTTCACCCTACCCCCACCAACACCAACCCTCGGTACCTCGAGCAACAAATGTTGCAAAGCCCCTGAGTAAGGTCATTGATGCCCCCAAATAACCAAATCTCGGCGCAATCCCCGAAATATCCAAAGACACTAAACTTAAAAATGCTAAACATAAATTTAACAACAAAATATCGTGTCATATTCCTATTTCAATCTCTAATTTGAATGCATCGAAATGCTTCGATATATCGCTAAACCAAATCACGTGAACTATTCCAGAAGCTCAATGTGGAATCAAGTATCGCAAATACGCGAACTTCGTGAGTAAATGTATCATGTGGGTCATATTCCACAAAAGAGGCCCTTCAACATCTTTCTATGATTACCAACATCTTCCTGCATCTGCATTCTCACCACCATCAAATATAATCTTTCACCAAATGCTAAAAAAAGAATAAATAAACTAAGATTCAGTAAACGGTATTTGGTACCAAATTTTCTTAAAAATCAAGATCCCTCGTCTTCTCCCCCCACTCCCCCACCTCACCTCCTCCACTCTATTCCCGTGACCCTCTCCCCCACCTTGCTTGTGGATTGAATTCTTTCGTGTAAAGATTACTTTTTATTTAGAAGCCTACCTTAATCTCGATCACGACGTGAATTGGAGGTTTGCTTTTTTGGGATCCACATACATACACTCCAAATAGTGTTTTTTAGTTATCGAAACGACTATTTTACCCTCGGTTAATTTTTGTAACTACCACACTTACAACAGGGGGCAAAATAAAGTCATTTAACCCAAAAAACACTTACTGCTTGGGTGTGTGTATAACAACTCAAAGTTTTTTATGGATTGTGAATGTGAGTTAATCGCCAGTAGTGCATTGTTGGATGCATGCAGCCGAGGCTTTGGGAAAACGCATGGCGAGGCGTTGCTTCAGCGATACAAATTGGCGGAAGGCTGACGCAAGGAAAGTTTATGGGTAGCTGGGTAGTGTACGCGCGCTAAAAGAAGAAATTTATCGGGGCCTTTATTTTAATTATGTAAAATATTTTAAACGTGCCCCTATTATTTCAGTAAGGTTAGGTAAAATAGTCATTCAATTGTTTAAAGCATTTAAAATTAGGTCTGCGGGTATCCTCGCATGTTAACGATAGTTCAAGCGGGGGGCGCCTGTGGCGTGTTGGCGGAAAGATATGCCAAACAAGAAAAATAAGTTCGTATAATTATATAAAAAATTACGCACAGTTCGGCCGGCTCAAAGCCTAATTAATAACCAACCACATCTAACCTATCAACCTCCAATTATTTAAGCCTATAATTAAAACCCATATAACTAAGACTAATAATATACTTAACAGCGATTCACCCAATTTAACTAATCTAGCCAATAAGCTTAAGACCAAACCACAAAAATGTATCGATTAAAATTAAAATTGAAGTTTACCCTAGCTCTTCATTAACAAGGGGGAGTCTACCCAAATCTTCAATAATAAAGGCGGAGTAGTCATGTCAGAGAACGGAACAGGATAACATTTATCGCGGGTCAGGGATCAGCACGCCGCGAAATGGTGCAGGCGGGCCGATTTGGTTTGGCCGTTTTGCTGGGGTTTATAGAAAAGTGAATCGTGAAACGGTTCGTTTAGTGGATACTGGGCTGTGGGATTTCGCTTCTCGGTAGTTTAGTTTTGCTTTTTTTCGAAAATTTCACTTTTACCTCCAAACTTTCAAAAGTCATATTTTTACTCTCAAACATCATATTTTATTTTTAAGGGCCTCAGTTCTTTTTCATTATAATAAACTAGCCCAATCATAATAATCTCAACTAAAATCATGTCAATACCTAAAATTTTCAAAATCAATTTAATTAACTACTACAAATATTCGGATATTATATATAGTGTGTAAAAGCGAACAATGGTCAAGCCGATCAATCATGTTTTCATTTCCAATCTCCCCATTTCGACGACATTTCAAACCGCCCTATTTGATCACCTAACTTTCAAAAAGCTGCTTTCCATTGGTTTTCCGTCCAAATTTCTATTATCTTTCCGTTAAATGTGTTTCAAGGAGCATGCTACATTCTTACAGGCTAATTTTGTCCGAATGTTCCAAACAATAATGTGCCACATGTCACATTTAATAATCAACCTCTCAAGATCAAGACCAATCGCCACCCCCTTCAACCTCCTCAACAACAATCGCCACCATCACCCCTCACTATATCAACATAACTCCACCAACTGAATCTCTAACCACCCATTTCATCCCCTCTAAAATTCAACCCTAACATAATAAATTAAATTAAAGAGGAAGCATCCCCATTTTCTTTACTCAATTGAAACAAAAATACAATAATCGCCATATCCATAGCCCAAAATAGCATCCTTAACATCAACAATTTTAAACTTAATTCAAACAACACAATTACAACAACAATTAAATGTTGATTGTATATTACAGTTCTTCAAATTTTAATAAATTATTTGGGTTTTATTGAATTAAACGAGCAAAGCGCACAATCGGTAGGAGGATGAAAGGGTTAATTATCATCGGGGGAGGTTACCTTAAATAATATTTAAACCCCAAAGCGGTGAAATCTAACATTCCTCGACTTTTGCCGTAATATTTTCCTCCTAAGCAGAGGATAACTCGAGGAATTCCGTGGGATAAACTTTTGTACCTTATCATAATTCACCTCTTCTTAAGATCGCATATAGTCTAACAAATATATGCACCCTAAACGGTTTATAAGATTTATAAATGCTAATAAGAACGCTAATCTTAAGTTGCCATTAAAGGCCATCGCCTACAAGAAAATGACTAAAAAGACGTGTGTCAGAGAATTCGAACTCGAGAAGTATCAAAATATTTTTATAATCACTCGACCAACTGGTTAACAACACATTAAATGATACACATCATATACCGCCGATGACAATCAATCGGGGAATTATGTCTAATTAGGTGTAATCGAATTGGGCAAAACTCTAACGGCTAGTTTCAATCCAAAATGGGTATTCGGGCTCTTCCTCCACACTTCTATCCTCAATCTTCATGTCATAAAGGTTGGGCCGTGATTTAGAAATCAAAGTGAGCCGAAAAGAGTTTAACTAAAATCGGCAGTTCCTATTATTTTATTTTAATTCATTTTTAGTTAAACAACAATAATAAGTGGTTGATTTGTATGAATCGGCAGGATCGTGTTTCACGCTCTAGGACAAATGGATCACAAGTAATATACCTCAATCCCAACAATAATATAAGAAGATCGTTACATGTCAAAATACTTGAAGCCCAATAATGTTACAATCTCCAAATTAACGAGTGTGTCATCATCATGGCATATACTACAATTATGCCGTTGTTACAGTGAACTATATATTTTACTCATTTTAAACAGATCCACACCCACAACTCGCAAAATGTACAACCTCAAGCTACCGATATATACTATTTTAGCTCAACATATTGGGTTACGTCACGGTATAGGCCCCAAGTACTAGTAGATGAACAAGATGCTTATTATCGTAATGATCCTATGAAGAAAGAGGGTACTATGACAACTCATAGTACTTTCCTATAAATACCCCATCACTAGTACACTCTCCTTAATTCCAAATTCTTATTCTCTAGTACATTTTGATATTCTTGTATTCTCACATAACTCCAAAATACTGACTTGATCGTCGGAGTGTTTGTGACCACACCCCGTGGTCACACTTTCAGGTCCGACGGCCGAGCAGATTCCGAACCCGCTGGACGATAACATTGCAGATCTCCCAGAACCCGCTGTAAGAAGAAAGACGCGGCCTCAGAGATCCGTGCCCAGGAGAACAATTTCAACCCGATTAACTCAAGTTGCTGAAAGCCCAGTCCATCCTAAGTCCAAGGCTTGTGGTTCCCCCATCCAACTTGTGGCTAATATATTCGTGAAGGAGCGGTACAACTCAAATGGCGCCTGTCTGGAGCTGGAGCATGTTAAGCCATGAACACAACTGTCTCTGCTCATTTAGTCGAGTCACCACCCTCATCAAAAGTCTTGGCCCAATGTGCAATCATGAATCAATATATCCTGCATACATATCAAGCCGAAATCCAAAGACGGGTAAATGAATCTCTAATAAAGAGCTTAGAGGATTTACAGCCGTCTCCGCCATACGCATCTTCATCAGGGACGTGGTATTACAACCGAAAGAGCTGGAAAGGCTTATGAGAACCGCGATAATTACGAGAGGGCGCCCAATCAGCGCCTCGTAGAACCTTCACGGGTGCCTCTGTAACCTACGCTGATCCTACTACCTGCCAAAGTTATTAAAGAAATTGGCCGACATTAAAGAAACGAATGGGCTTATCCATGCCTACTGCTACTTAAAAAGAGAACGAAAGCAAAAATGCCGCTTACAAGACCGCTTGACGGATTCCATTACCTAAAGGGTTTATCCTCCCGCACTTACCTAGTTTAACGGTAATTAAGAATTTAGTAAAACATTATTGGGGAGATATTTTGGCCAAGATGACATAACCTCCAACAATCCCGATATTTATGCCAAAGAATCTCTCCAATAGTCGTCTCACCGAGCTGACTAGTACATGGCTTCGCTCTTAATTCTACAGATTCATACTCAAATAGACCGCTGGACGCTTTCACAAATTGGGTCCGCTTATAATCAAGAATTGTGACGAAAAGAGCCCCTCACGGATATACAAAAGTGACCTAATGAAATCCCCGAAGGCTATCATGTCAGCTTTATAACGATATCCCGCTTGCCAATTCGAAGTCAACAATAAGTGTAGTTTTATATGGCATTCCTAACATGTTTATCTAATGAAACTCAAGAAAGCCTCAAGCCTGAAAAACTCAAGTATTAAAGGACGAACTCACGGCTCGAGCTCCGCCAAGATGCCGAGTCGAGGAGTCGAAAACAAGTGAATCAAGGTCAAGGACTCGACGCATCTAAGGAAAAGAAAAGTTCTAAGTCACCAAGAAAAAACACCGGGTCCGGGGACCTAAGCATAACGGTAGTAGGGGCAAGGATCAAAAGAAGAAATTTTGGAACCAATGCCTCAAAAAGGCCTGAAATAAGCAACGCATGTTATGGCGCCGAACGTTGTGCTCTCACCCCCGTCATGAAGCCCATAGTCGGTGTGTACGCCCAAATTGGAAGATAAGAAACTACTCCCTACCGCTGACGGTACGCACGGCGTAAGTGGACAAAAACACGAGTACGGCGAATATCATCGGTAACATGGCCACGACAAGAATGAGCAGGTTTTGACTCAACAGAGAAGTTGATAAAAAGAGTGATACTCTTCAAGGAGACATAAACGGGCTCGCGACGGGCTAACGGCCACCGAGCTCCCGCCGCCATTACAACAAGCCCGAACCCGCCGAACTCCCAAGACTCACGGGCGATTGGATACCATTTCGATGAGGCGCGATGAGCGCCGCAATCCCAGTGATTGCCAAAGTTATAGATCGATATATATTCAACCAACCAGTTCTCCGCATTAAGCAGTCGAATTTACTACTTTCACTCGGACACAGTTAATCGAATCAATCTCACGATGACCCTCGCGGCGATAGCCCCATTATTGGGCGCACTTCACGCTTGAACGGACGCTGGGTAGATACAAAAGAGCCAGCCGATATTTTATATATCAAGACCTTGGACAAGCATGCTAGCCCCAAGCAGGCATTATTCAACCCCTATTCACGCCACTGACCGGTTTCATTGTGTCATTCCATAAATGCAATGGGTAGCCTCTACTGATTTAACGCGGGATCGTGGCTACTATCGTAACACAATTTACAAATAAGGATATCCAGACCAGCTGTAGACAACTGCCTCCTACATAGTCGCCCGACCTCACCACACAGGCCATACTTCCTCCAAAGACATTCAGCATTTAAGCCTCGACCCCGGGGCATATAAGTGAGACGCCTGGGTGATCAAAAAGGCTGTAAGATGCTACTCAAACCTCTGCACTTCTAAGAATAGAACCCCCGCGGACTCCTGCGGAAGCTGTCTGGGAAAATCTATACGGAGATAAATCTGGTCAAGAAGACGTAGGTTATATATAACTTTCAAAGAAAGTTAGTAAAGTACGGCTATGCTACGAGGAGATCATAACGATCCCTTTCATGAAGGAAATACTAAACGAACATTTAGGAATCGGTTCAAGGTCAAGTAGAACATCAAAAACAATGATCTCAATGATACAGAGTTCGGTGGACGTTGTCATTGGGACTGAGGATTACGCCGGCAGATCCACCGCTTTGCATAGGTCAGATGTCGACCCCAATTCCAAGCCGTGAAAACAAAAAAGAGATCATGAATGACGAAAGCACGCCGCCATCCGGGAGAAAGCATGCCTTATTAACGCCATGCCATACGAGTCGAAATTTTCGCACAAGGCTAATGCGTATCGTCACAGACTCCAATGAAGTCAAGGATGTGTAACGACTCTCACCAATTCAATAAAATGTGCCTCAAGGATTTCTATCCGCTACTACGCTGGGGGCGCCTGTCGACGTGTAGCCAATGACCATTGGTGTCTTTCGATTTCACGGACGCTTTCAAGGCGAATGCATCCATACGGCACCAAAGCATTTAAGAAAACAAATGCTTATAACCTAGTATGGCTTATATCAATGTATGTTATGCCATTTGGATTAAAGAACGCCGGCCACTTACCGGATGTCAATGAAATATTTACACAACAGATCAAGCGAAATATGGAAATATATGTCGATTTATATGTCAAGTCGTGTTATAGCTGTAAGGCCGAAGCATTTATTAAATCTAGTGGAAAACCTTACATCACCGAGTGTTAAAAAGTAAACCCCCCGAGAAATGCTCTTTCGCGTAAGATCGTGAAAGCTTCGGGGTTATATGATCGCGCCTCGAATTGAAATTCTTAACTGACAAAATAAAAGCATTTATGATTACGCGACCGCCTAACAAATTACAAGGAATCAAATCGACGATGTTCGCGCGCTAAATCGCTTTCATAGCAAAGTCGGCTTAAAAGAACTTACCTTCTTCAAGAGCCTGAGGCGACGTCATGAAAAGTTCACGGGATCAGGAGCGCAGGAAGTGCTCGAAAATTTGAAAAAATATTTGGGTTCCCCTCAATTGTTGTCACGACCGGAACCCGGGGAGCGCCATAAACATACCCAGTCATTTCTCGCTGAGCATTAAGTAATGCCAGTCATGTCGACAGCGAGGATCGTAATACAAAGACCCATATATTACGTCACCATGTTCTGTGGACGCAGTAAAAAGGTACCCCATTATAGATAAGGTCGGAGTAACGACTACACGCACCGGCTGACCTTTAAATACTCCTTCAATTTCTCGCATGTATCACCACCGCAAAAGCGACCTTATCTCGCTTGCATCAACAACCCGCCGCCGAAAGCCGAGCGAATTTGAAATATCATACGCAATAACCAACATAAAGTGCTCAAGCATTGGGGCCGATTTTATAACCGAGCGCACGGCCCAAAACCCATCAATACCCCAAGGACCGGATACGGCCGGGGAGACCAAGCCACACCCCAACGGACGCTGTTTCACGGGCCCACAAATGCAGCGTGCGGGCGGGCATTGAGTAATAATATTGACCGTAAAAAGAAATTACGGAATATGCTCCCCGCGTTCAAATTTCCTACAATAAATAATGGCAGTACAAGCTTATGATTTCGCTTAAGACCGGTAAGTGTCTCAAGGGGATAAGAGTCACGGTTAAAGCAGATTCGCTAAATCGGGCCAATACTCAAATCAAAGGACCAGCGAAAGTGAGGCGTCACAAATACCTATCTAAAGGTCATAAATAACCCAAGAGTTCAAAGGATCCTATTCAACATATTCCTAGAAATGAAAATGAAAAAGTGACCATCTTTTCCGCATCATAATACTTATTATAGCGAATCACCAAGGAATATCTCGCTGAGGCTCTGTGAATCAACCAGCCTTACCGTATGAAGACACCGCTGGTCATGCTCACATAACCGACAAGCGGACGCCAATAATTTTCTATCTTAGCGAAGCGAAAAATTACCCGAGGATAGGGTGTAATCTGTGAAATATCTAGAATCGCAGCCTCAAATATCGCTTGTACTTCGGGTGAATTATACCGAAATCTGGGATCCGCCCAAGACACCTACGCTGCCCACCTGAGAATATCCTCAAGTGTCGGGGTCGATACATTATGGCCATGTTCTCATATCAGCACCTGCCTCTAGTCAAAACCACGGTTTGATATTAATTTAATCTAACATTAATCAAGACGCAAAGACCATATGCGGCAGCGCGACGACGTCACTGACGTGGAACGCACTCCTGGGCCTCACTTCTACCTCATCTAGAATGGTCTTGCCTTTTCGCCTACGTGGGAATCGAATTTAAAATTACCCAAAGCAAGGGGGCGTAATATACCATCAGAATGCTGATTACTTGCAAGTAAAGGAGGCCGCACTTCCAAGAAACCACAGAGCTGGTGAAGCCGTACGCTCTTAAGTAAGAACATACTCACTGGCTCGCATCCCCAAGATTTTGTGTCCATAACGGTCCCTAGCTCGGTGGACAAGTCTCGACGGATTTCTCGCGGAGAAATTCGATCGGAAAGGCCGGTTTGCTCCAGCTTACTACCCATGCTCTAACGGAAAGCAGGTCAGCGAACCTGATTATATTTATGGCATTAAAAAGAACATAATACAAAGTGGAAAAAGCGAGTATGGAGTCGATAGAAGAATTACCCACTCTGCTTACGGCCACACACAACTCCCTAATCAAGCAAATGCGGGAGGCCTTTCTCACCGGGTTTACTTGCCGAGGCGGTCCCGTCAGGAAGCAGTGATTGCCCACTTACGTATTACAGGTCGTAATTCATCATGGCTTAACGATCGAGGTCGTAGGAATATCTTAATTTCGTGGATGGTTAGTCCCTGTGTGACGGTGCCTTTTATAGAACCCTCAAATACAAGAAGCTTATGGCCGTAACATAACCGGCGGTTAAAACCGCCACCTGCTGGTAGACTCAAGGGCAAGCATTGCTACCGCAAGTCAACCCAAGGAGCAAAGAAAATCGAAAGCCCTACGGAAGCGGCCATATCAAGCAAGCATGTCGTAGGACCGAGCACCTATGAATTGGAAGACTTAAATGGGAAAGCAGTCCCTCGGACTTGGCATGCCTCTAAGATATGTCGATATTATGTGTAGTCCGAGTCGACCTTTGTAACCGCCTCAAGTGGATTACTCTTTTCTATGCTTTTGAATTATTGAATAAAGGAGGTTCTCCGTTTTTCATACCACAGTTAAATTATACGAACGCCATACCCCGCCGGGCATGCTAATCCCAAGTATAATTCTAGACCGTAGCATGAACTAATCACTGCCGCCTGCAAACAAGCAGCCTCACTAATCGCTAAGAAAGTCGATTCACATATGGAATTAAAAAGCTCTGTGGTACCTCGCTTAGCCGCCGCCAGGTGGTCGTGATATTGCGTCAAGACCCCACGCATCAGCAATTGGCCTCGTGCCGCAACCCGTTATCATTGTGGGGCGCAGGGTAATACCCTAAATCGCTTAAAATCGGGCCTTTACCGCCGAGTGATAATACCCGGAATCGCTAAAATCGGCCTTTTACTAAAGCGGTTACATAAAATGGGCAGTTTCTGTGAAAGTAAAAGACTCAGACAATACAGACGACGAATTAAAATGAAGACGAACGAAAGGTAAAAAAGCATTTAACATCACACTTACATAGTCAAAAGAATCATTACAAAAAAAGCGTTGTAAGAATCAAAACTAAAGAGGCTGACTATCGCCCTGGGAGTTTTCCTCATCATCATCTCTCATCAGGTTAGCTAAAATGAGGTTACAATTGGAAAACCAACCGCATTATACCTCGATAAAATCGCGTGGTAGTTCTCCACGATTGCCGGGTTAATATCTTTATACGCCCCAAAGCCGCAGGCAATAAAGTTAGCCGCCCTCGCTTTCTATCACGCCTCGAAGTCTCGCAGTAACTGCACGCGAACCGCCAGATCCGAGGTACGCTTTCAACCTTCCCTGAAGCTCGCACCGCCTCATCCGCCTCTTCTTCTCGCGAGATCTCTGAGATGATCAGGCCATCTTCAGATTGCCCGTCACCTTTCAAATTCTCCAAGCGGCGTAGCGATCGCTCAATGTATCATACCGCTGCCTTGACAAATCGCCTGGGCCTCTTCTTTCTCCCGCTGTGAGATCGATAGAGTGGCCTTTCATTTTTCTTATTCTCGCTTCTTAGGCCTCATTCTGGCTGGGAAACATCCCGCAATTTAAACGAAAGTGTCAGCCTCGCCCAGACAGTTGCTTCGGTACTCTCCAGGCCTTCGATTCGACGGCTGTGAGTAGCTCGTGATTTAAAGATCGCATGTAAAAGCAAAGGAGGATGAGTCATACCAAAGTGAAATTAGGGAAGTAGTTAAAAAGCAGGACGCAGAGTTACTTTATCGCAAGGCCGAGCCTGGCCATAGCTTCAAGATTTCCAATGTCCGCCTATCGAAATATCTTTTCACCTTCGGGCCTCCAATATAAGTGTTTTATCGCTTGGAAGTGCTTCTAGTTTCTTCCAAAGGGATCTAAGAATCGGGAGCAACTCCGCCAGCAGAGCGTAAGTAGCGTTTAGAATGCTCTGGGAGATTCCGCAAGAAAGTGCGGTCTAATCCGCTTCCATCTCGCAGCAGTAGGTTTGCGAGTCTCGGCCGGCGCTTTGTGTAATCGGCCGTGTGGGGGAGAGAGAAGTCCTCCGCTGGGGCCGGCCGATGAGAAGAGATAAGGCGGGTCTTCGTAGAGGGTCACTATTTCGATCTCTCACGGCTGAAGGCATGCCATGAGCAATTCGAATACCTGGGGCCTCTCTTCCTCCCGAGTCGGGCCTTTTTCCCCGCATGTATGGAAGTTTTAACTAAAGGAAGGCCATCAAGGAAGCCAAGCCTTATCTCCGTGCCCGAGGAGACGAGACTTTTTACTTTGACCTTACGAAATACCGGCTTAATGCCTCACTGGCTACGGTCGGTAAGGATGTCTGGGGTTCCACACATCTCTCCGCCGCATCTATGACGTTTATCCGCATAAAAAATGGGTGGGTGGTAAATACAACGGCAAATCAAGAACGATATGAACGAATAAATATATATATGTATCGTGTTACGACTCCCAAACGTAGCGAGATCCCGAAGCGGCATTCACATTCCTGGGGACCGACGATACCTACTCAAATCAGACACCCTCTCGCAATGGGGACCTCAGAATACCGAGCCGCCGAATTCGACGTGAATGTCTCCACAGCCGCACCCTTCGCATGGCCGGGCGGGGCGGCATCCTAACCATACTGGAACCGCTCATCCATACCTCCTTTCGAACAAAGACTCGAGTTGGGCTGGGTTTCCTTTGGCATCTTGTCTACCTGGGGATACAGCATGTCCCAGCCTGCTTCACGAAATGGTGTGCCCACCTAAATGGGAGGTATTATGACAACTAAAAAATAACTCTACGGAAGGTTCTATATGAACTATCCTACAAACTACTATGAATATGGTAACTTGGCCACCCGGCCAAGCGTATTTGCCCTGGGAGCCTAGTTTGCGCCTAATAAAATGTTATTTACAAAAGGGCAGTGCGGGGAACCTACAACCGTAGGGAAAGTGGATTCTATGTATATTTAAGGTCAGCCCAACCCGTAAAACGCCTTCGATTGATGTGATCGATCCGCGGTTCGTAGCCTTTATCCTCATTGGGAGTCGACTTGCCAGTGCGGGGGAATAAAAATATCGCTTAAAGTTATTTAGGTCACGGGGAAATGGAACGTGGGGTGAATCGCCAGCATGTAGGAATGGCGGCGAAGATCACTCCGATTGCCAGAAGGTCCGAAGTCAGCCTATTCTGTGGGGAGTGCGAAGCGGCAATCTACCAAGCGCGCTGCCGGTGCCTGATCGCCGTAAGTGTGTCAGACGGATTCTTCCTCCGGGTCATTGGGCGCATACCGACACACGCCCTCCACTACCTCCCGAGGAATTCTATGTTAGCAAAGTGGGCCGGAAATGAGTAAAACCTAAAATCGCCCATGGTAATCTCAACCGCCTAGAAATTAACAAAAGTCTGCTACAAAAGCGTGCGGATCTGTGGTCCATTGAAGACAACGGGCGAAATTCTACCAAGAGACTTTGATGATGTTGTAACTGCCAAATTATCTCTGTGTTAGTATACGATACGGGATTAAACACAAGTTGTGAAAATTAGGAATCATGTCAAACATAAAGGTTTTGGGAAAGGAAAGAGGGTTTCCAAGCACATCCTTACGTAATCGCCAGAATCTTCAACCATCAAGCTCATATTCACCTTCTGTGATCTAACACGTGCTTCCCGATACCCCAAATATTAAATTAGAATAGGGATTAATCTTCCTACTTCATAAACGCCGTTAAAACCCCCAAAACAATCAACCTCAAACCCTAAAAAAAGACACGATTGGGGCGACACACCTAAAGCGTCCCAGACACACCCTTCATTCACCGAATGCCTTCTCCTTCAGATGACCTCGATTATACCTCAAATCGTGACTCATACCTGGGAGGCGATAAAAAAACAACACAATAAATATACGGGGCTTAAACGCGACCTTTCGCTAAGGAAGAAAAGATCGTACATAGAAAACGAACTCGATTGCAGTCAAGATGAACAAATAAGAGTAAAATGATTTGGCAGGCGTGAATAAGCTAGTCGAGCAAGATGGCTTAAAAATACAATGAATGTCAAGGGGATTACCTTTTATAGGCTTATAATCCATTTGAAAGGTGGTTCATTCCCGAGGTAAAATGCCAAGAAAAGTGGGGTTTCTTTTGTTCCATAAAGAAGGGTCAATCGCTTAATAAATCTACTCGTAGGTTGCTCCAGTCAAAGTCATGACATTCAAGCCAAGCGATACTCATTCAATACCTTATACTTACTCTAAGTGCATCTGAACGAACGGTTCTTGGCCATAATGAAAGATCAAAAATCATTTCTCTTCACTTTCACCATTCCTCGGCCGGGCAAATTATATATATACTATTTTAAAATTTCAACATATTCAAGGCCATAGCCAGATAGCCTCTGGCCGCATTTCAGACAGACAAGACGCCGACACGCTGGCATTTATCCCTACAATAAATACGCATTTCATGATAACTCACAGACTTTCCTATAAATACCCCATCACTAAGAACTTCCCTTAATTCCAAATTCTTATTCTCTCTAAGACATTTCGATATTCCTTGCATTCTCACATAACCCAAAATACCGATCACTCGATAACGGATTGCTTAGCGACCACACCCCGCGGTCACACTTTCAGTCCGACTACGAGTAGATCTCGAACTCGCTGGATCTATAACATCGGGCAGCATCTACGAACCCGCTGTAGTTAGTTAAAGACGCTACTCTCCGAGATCCAAGCGCTTCAAGCAGAACAATTTCAACCCGATTGACTCAAGCTGGCTGAAAGTGCCCCCTGGGGCCCATCCTAAGCTCCAATACAGTGCTCCCATCCGAAACTTATAATAATATATTCGTAGTGAGTGGTATAAATCACTAGCGATACACTGAATAGTGGCCGTTTAAAGAAGACGACAAAGTGCATATTAGTCACCACTTTATTATATGAAGTTAATTTGGGAGCTATCCTATAGTTGGCTGCATGTTTTGGCACAGTTCGTTCTGATTTTCCGATTTCGCGCTAAACCGATTCTATCGGGCCAAATACACCAACTATTTCGGTTAAAAATTTATTCGCTTAATCGCCTTGCTAACGCCTCTGCTTTTATACTTGCATCTGCCTTCCTTGCCTTTGGCTTGCCGATTTTACAACAATAGCATAATATATTAAAATGTTCATAATTGTTGAAGAAAGTGGCTAGAACTGTTAAGTGAAAAAAGTAAACCAAACTAAAATGAAAGTACATGAATTTTAGAAGCTATAAGGAGCATAAACATCATTCATGATACACATAACATTATTTGTTAAAACATGTTAAAATATCACAAATATAAATATTTAAAACAAATATATACATATAATAGGTTCGATTTTGTAGGTTTCGGTTCGGTTCGGTTGATAATAAAACCGAAATCGATTAATTATTGTCTGTTTTGATTATTTTAAACCATTTCGGATTGGTAATATTTTTTTCCAACAAAATCGATTGAAATGCGGTCCTTTTTTTCGATTTGAACCCAAGCTACAACCTCCCTTCAACTGTGTACAAATAACTGTGTACAAAAGGATAAGTTGGTATTTGGATATCGACTCTGTTAAACCCCCCCACCTTCACCTCAAAACCGCTGACAACGCTATGCTCTCTGTGCATTCAAATCCCACTCTTCATTCTGCATCTTCTACCTTATTCCATCGACCAAATAGGTAACTCAAATCCCACTCTTTAATTTGCTTATTTTATTCACTAATTCCACTTGTAACTGCTTCAGGAGGAGCTTGGTTTTATCTTATCAACAATTTTTTTTACTATTTTGGTTAAATATGTGCTATTTTATGCTAAGAATTAGTTACTAGTATAATTTGGCTGGATTAATCTCAAGAAATATACGTTTTCATTCAAATGATTAGTTGCTCAAAGTACCAAGACGTCATTTGGTCACCATTCAATGCAGGGAGGGTAATCGAGTTGATGTTTTATAATGTTGATTGGCTACGTTTTAGTTTTTCAAGGTGAATCGAGGTTAGTCAACGTTAAAAATAACATTCACCTCCATCACCATAGCTTTTGAGGGCTATCTTGAATTGTCACTAAAATTAAGAACTGGTTGAATTAGTGTACATTTACTATTATACATTCGTTTATAGTTAATAAGAGTGGACGAGAAAACAAATGGGTAGAAAATAGGTCAGAAAATTAAATAATACGGAGTATAAAATATAAATGTGGAATATTTTGTTAGAAGTAAGGACATATGTCATCATTCTTGACAGATGAAGCATTTGCTACTCCCGTTTGGTCATTAACTTAGATAGAATGGGAGAGAGCCTTGAGGTCCAATCCCTTAATTGACATGACAAACATGATCGGAAGCCTCTCTTCCTGTTTTAGTTACATAAGAAATACTCCATAATTGTAAAGGCGACCGCCCCCTTCCTCTCTAGCAAACAAATCAAACTAAGCCTAAAAGGAATTGATAGTAGGAGGAGGAAAAGGGGGAGGGGGCTTTTATTGTTGTATTCAATTTCTCAGAATTGTGACATTGATATTATCATGTCTTCTGTTTTGATGGAGGTAATATCTCAGGCTTTAGTGAGAACTTCAGGTTGAATTGGTTTGATTAAAAAGGCATGCATAAGAGATGGATAGGATATATTTAATTACTATTGTCCTGAAAAATTCAGGCCCACTCTTTTTCCTCCTCAGCAGAGCATGGCTTCTAGCTAAATTAATTTTGCCTCATTCCTAATTTTGATTGTCATATTTATCACTTAACACTAACTTGACTACTACCTCCAATTTATAGAGATAGAGAAAGTCACCAGTCAAAATGATAATTAGGATAATAGATCCCTTAGTATTTCTTTGTGCAGTTGTTAATAATAGTTACTTTCTTCATTTCTCTTTACTTGTCTTTTTAATCTTAATTTTTTGTTTCATAATACATGTCTTTCTAGCATAGAATATTGTATTTTTATATTTTTAATGTACTTTTTGACTACTTTTTTCTTATTAAATTATGAACACACCAATTATATCGTTTTAATTAATTGACATTTTCATTTTCAATATACTTTTTGATTTATTTTTATTTTTTATTTTTTTTTAATTTATGTGCAAATGACTAAAAAGACAAGTAGAAAAAATGGAAAGTGTAAAATTTATGTTTTTCTATGTTGTAGTTTTGAGTTGATCATATAATTTGTATGGCCCTTTCATCATCTGAATTGATTCCAACAATTCTGGCTTTTCACTACTACTATGTAACCGCTTATTGGTGGAGTCAATCCTATAAATTTTCTCTTTTTATCTCGTATGTGCAGTCATTGAGTGAAATCCAATTTTTTTTTAATTTTTATTATGATTTTTTGTAACTGGTGCTCTCCGGTATGTCTGTTGGATGTTAGAGCTAGCACTTTAAAATTATTTTTCACATTTATTACTTTCGAGCTTCATGTCATGGTGCAATCAAAGATTTTATATTATATAGCTCTTGGATATAATACAATAAATCAAAATGTTCATTACGCTATTTATGCTTTGTTACTATGTGAAGTAGTAGTAGTCTTTAAGCCGTCTTGGAGTCAGTGCAGAAACGACCTCCCGTTATAACTCACAAGAGGGGTGAGCTATGTTCAATCAGCACCACTCTTGGCATTGGGGGTATGTTGTATTGTATTATATTATTACATAACTTTTGAGCCTACCTCGAAGAATTTGGATCCTCCATCTATATCTTGAGCACTTGTTATGCTTTCTGCGTAGAGTGTAGTGTTGCATTGCAGACACACCTGTTGTGATTCTATTTGGCTGCCTGAATTTTCAGGATGAATGAACATTGGTTGCACACTTTTGAGTTAGAGAAAGGTTGCTTTGCTTTTGATGCTTGTCTTCACCGCAGAGCATGCAATGTGATACTTTACCAGATACCCAATTCTGCTCGTCGATTCATATTGCCTGTTGCTGCAACAACATCATCAGAAGTAAATGGTCAAGTTCAAAGAGTTCAATCTACTTCAGGTTCTTTGAGTATGGGAAACTTCAAGGGGTAAGTATAACTGCATGACCAGTTGCTGGAACCATCTTGCCAGGAATCATATGCTTATATTTTTCAAAAGACGTGGTTTCACTATATGTATAGATCATATGGAACATATAAATTCTCCTCGTCTTTTCTTTAGTGACTGTGTATTCTCTCTAACTCATTCCCCGTTGCTAAAATAACTTGTCTATTTGAGCTAATTTCGAAGTGCTGTGGGGTACTAATTATTTTTTGCAAGCATCTTCTGTTAACAAAGTTTACTTAATTCAAATTTCTTTCGAGTCTCATTACATATCTTTTCAGAGAGTTGGATGATTTGTTTAATGAAGTCAAAGCTCTGACACACTTGGGGAAGGAAAAGGAAGCTACATGTCTATTGCAGGCAAATTTTGAAGCTGTCCAAGAACAGCTTGATATGGGTGCAAGAGGCATAGAAGAGGCTGCGACCCTTGATGTAATAGCTCTTGGTTATATGACTTTAGGAGACTTGAGCATGGTCTTGTCCTTGTTAGATGAGGTGATTCTATTTCTGATACATTATCTTCATTTATAGGGAATACCTACTTTATTCTGGGATTTTGGCAGGGAAAATGAATAAGTGACGTAGAAGCAACAAACAATAATCAATAACATTTCCAAATGCCTATAAAGATTCTCTGCCTGAGCAAGGTGGGGGGGTGTCGGATAGTATCTAGCCTTACCAATGTGATAACATTGGAAGTTTTCGAGTTGACGAACGACTATCTACTATTCATAATAGATAAGAAGCGTAAGCAGTGTAATGTGACTTCTTAATTTATTCCATCATATCCAAGAGCCAGAGAATATAACGTATTTGACTCCATAATACATGGAAACAAGTGCCATTGAAGCACCTCTAGTAAATTCGTCATCGATCTTTATAGTGAAGAAAACATGAATCTCTCTCACAACTATATAGGCAGACTCTTATCACTTTTTTTCATGTGCACCGTGGTGAAAACCTAGTGCCTGTTTATTCTAGTTCTCTTTCTTTGTTTATTGTTCTATGTTATTTTTTTGGTGATATATCACATTATCACCTCAGCTGTCATCCACCTTATCTTTCACTTTGTCACTTTTTGTGCTGTTGTATTTGTGATGGAAGCTGGATGAGATCGTTAAAGAGTTAAAGGATGACGAACCTCTTCTTGATTCGATTCTCATGCATATGGGCAGCATGTGTACAAAGTTGGAAAACTTTGAGTCAGCAACATACTGTTACAGCAGAGCCATTGAGATTATGGAGAGTCGATATGGAGAGATGATAACTAAAGTCATTAACAAATGTGTTTGTTTTCAGAATTAACTAAATATTATAAAAATGGTTTGGAACTCTGCTTCTTTTGATCCAACCAATGGTGCTACGAATAGCAATGCTTTTGTTTTGTGATATATTCACAATTTATGTCTGTTATTTTGGTCCTTGAGCAATATCTCAAGTTTTTCCAGTTAGGGGAAAGTATCTAAAATAGTATTTCTTTCTTGTAGGAGAGAGTTCTTCTTCTCTTGTTCCACCACTGTTAGAACTGGGTAAAGTCCTTAGTTGCACTGGTAGTGCCGCAAAAGCAATAGAAACTTACCATCGGGTCACCAAAATCTTGGAATCTGCCAAAGGGGAAGAATGTGAGGAATTAACAGTGCCTCTAATTGCATCAGGCAATCTTTTGATAAAAGAAAGAAAAGGGGCAGATGCTGAAAGTATCTTCGATAGGTTTTGATTTATCCCTTCAACGAATAACATGTGTCTACTTCTTAAGTGTCTACTCACCTTTCTTTTTTCATTTGAATTAAAGAGTTCTAAACATTTACATCAAGTTACATGGGGAACAAGATGGCAGATGTGGACTTGCTATGTCTTCACTGGCACATGCTAAGTGTGCAAAAGGTAATCTTATAGACCCCCGCTCATGTTAATACTGCTTCTCTAAAAACTTCTAACTTGAGAACCATGAGTAGAGTGATTTGCCCTGCATGTGGGACATTCTTACTTGGCAGAAAAGTCTGTTACTGAAAACCCTTGGGAATTTTTTTGGTTGTGGGTATAACCTTATTTTTCAATCCGACTATCCTCTGTATCTTTTTTTTAAGGCATAATGATAATATTATGATGCTTCCTCCCGAAGTTTAACTCTTTAAACTTTGAGATACCTATTCTAAATTTATAGGTGACGTGGATGAAGCCATTGTTCTCTACAAAAAGGCACTTAAGATTGTTGAGGATTCAAAATTTTTGGCAGTTGATGACAACACAATGGAGAAGATGAGAATTGACTTGGCAGAGCTGCTCCATGTTGTGGGGAGGTGAAGATTTTACCTTGGCTATGGTTGTACATTGGGACTTCTTAAATTATTTTTCAGTATTGCTCTATTAGTTATCAGTTGCCATAATCATATTATCCATAACCTGCTAAGGGCTTTTTTTTCCAGTCGACTGCTTGACAGCTACCTTATATAATATGGTAGCAATTACTCTTGCTCCCTTTTTAGAAGTTTTTTTTGTTTTCGTTTTTTCCCTTGGCCCAAGATGGATATAGTTTTCTAGTTTTGTTTGTGAAGGGATTTTTTCCATAACATTCCGATATATATCTTAAGAGGCATTGGGGCATGTTGAGTTGTATTCTGCTATATTTATCTACTCAACATCCTTTCTTGAGTCCACTCTGATCACAGTATAACTAGACTCAATGTTATATGTTTGAAATATAGGTAAAGCCCTTGGGTGATGTTATATATATATAGTTCTATTGGTTTTAGGGTTGATGAAAGCCGAGCTTTACTGGAACAATGCTTATTGATCTCTAACAAGTATAGAGGGAAGGAACATCCTAGCTCAGTTACCCATCTGATTAATCTAGCATCTTCATATTCACGGAGTAAGATTTTTCCAGAAGCTGAGCGCCTCCTGAGCTTAGGCTTGAGAATAATGATGAAAACAGTTCCGCCAGATGATCCGTCCCTCACTTTTCCCATGTTGCATCTTGCTATCATTCTGTACAACATGAACCGGGACGAAGAAGCTGAAGAATTGGCCTTGGATGTGATCCGCATTCGTGAGAGTGCATTTGGAAACGAATCTCTTCCAGTAGGTAAGATTGTTAATATGATTTTCACCATCCCCTACAGGGTTGTGATATCTCTTTATTATATGATCCCGTCTAACATAACAGCAAATGTTCTGTACTTAATATTACAATGGGACTTTCTATTGCAGGAGAAGCATTGGACTGTTTGGTCTCCATCCAGACTCGACTACAAAAAGATGACCATCAGTTGTTAGGCCAGCTGAAGAGGCTGTTAAAAATCCAAGAGAAAGCATTTGGGCATGAAAGCGAGGAGGTTATAGGAACACTAAAAAAGATTGTATATTACTTGGGGAAAATAGGGAAGAAGGATGAAATATTCCCTCTACGGAGAAGATTGACAATGCTGCGAAAGAAATCTAGGGATATGGTTCAGTATTGATACAAAAGTTCTGTTCTCCATTTCAATATAGTGAAGTTTTTATCATTATGTGAAGATCTAATTACATCTCTTCTGCTTTCCTGAAAGAGGTAATTCCTAACTATTCTCCAAGATGGATCAGTAGACGAAGAAAAATGTACTCACACAGATGCTAATATATGATTTACCAGCTTTTAAGTCTCATTTAATTGATATTAATATGTGATGCCCATTAAGTAATAATTGATGAAGGATAGCTTAGCACACCGAACAAAGAAAATGAAGACGAGTAAGGCCATAGTAATCAACAAAATGGTTATTGATGAGCATTGTAGTATTCAGCTACTGAGGGCCAGCCCTAGAACAAGAGTCTAGGAAGTGTACCCCATCTTCCAAAGGATCTAAGCAGCTTAATTCCCAAACCAACGTGTGGGGAGAAAAATTAGAAAATCAACACCTACGAATATAAGGAACTTTCATGGATTCTAAAAAAATCATAGACCATTGACCATTGTCGAATTATGTGTGGGATCCAATATACACACACCCAAATAGTGTTTTTTTTATCACTGAAATGACTATTTTACCCCTGAGCATAATTTATGTAACTAACACACTTACAAATAGGGGGGCAAAATAGTCATTTCACCCCCAAACACTTACTCCACCAATCAGCAGTTAAGGTCACATTTCATTTGAGTAGCGATATGGCCATATGGTCTGCAGCACCATTTGCTTCTCTAAAAATATGAGTGAAAGTAGCATTGCAAAGAGCCGCCATTGCCTTCAGCTTGGGTGATCCGATATGAGTAGCTTAGTAGAGAGGTTTGAATCAGTTTCCGCCTGTATATTACAAAAGCCACGAACACAACAAATATGAAACCCTTCTTCAATGGCTTTCAACGACGAGACCTTCGTGATCTCTAAGTACGCCTCCACTTCCACTAACGCCAGGATTTCCTTTGCTAGCGCCATCTGTATTTAGTCTGTAGCAGCCAGCTATAGGCTTGAGCCATGGGATAACTAGTGGCGATGATTTTGAGTGGAAAGGCAACCTTACAATAATATTTTAATTATTATAAAAACCCAAATTATTTTAAAATGTACCTCACAAATACAATAATTGTGTAATTCCTTCTTTACCACAGTATTAAATAAATGTATGTATATTTTAATGTAAAAATAGATTCAGGGTAACTAGAAAAGAGAAATAGCTCAAGAGGCACTCCATAAAAGAATTGATACCTCGAAGACCTAACTAACAATTAAACGATTGTTTTCAAGCAATCGATAAATTAGCCTAAAAAAATATTCAACACAAGTAAATGGAAATATACTTACCCTTAAATGTAAAGAGTGTTGAAGTATTTATAAAAGGAGTAAAGATTGAAAGGTTAGGTCCCTTTCACTCATTCATACTCCATTAAGATCCTTCCACTTAGTGGCCATCTATTGCTCCAAGCATGACAAACTTGTCCATGGCCCTTGGGCGGAGCCCAAACTCTCATAACTCTAGACCTAAGGAACCCAAAACCGAGTGTAGGAGTTGTAATTTAACATTTCCACAAGCAAAAGTACAGAATAATCTAATTGCATCGAGCGGCCAATCTCTCCCACAGACTAATCCAAGTAGAGCAAAATGAATCTTCCACTCGTAATATAATTTCATTGCATGCAATCCAATACTGCCTACTTTGCTTTATCAAACTTTTTGCATACAATGATACAAATACATTTGTTGATGCTCATATCTGAATGCTCACCAATCTAATATATATATGTATTGCACAAATAATCTTCTCAATCCGTCCAAATCTTTTGTAGTCACCAGCGAGAAATAAAGAATCACATTTGTTTGATGATTTCCCCGGTACTTATTACTTCTAGTATGTTTTATCACTAGTATATAATGTCCTTAAGCATAAAGCTTAAAAATAATTTCTTAAATCATTTTCTTGATTGTTATATTAATTTTTGAAACCCATATTGTTCGAGTACTTTCTATTTTATTTCTACATAAACTGATAGTAAAAATAAGGACCAAAGGCTTTAGTACCCATCAGAATCTTTGTTGGGGTGAATTCCACCCACCCCTCTTCAATTTTATTTGTTCTACCCATCAACCATTACAAAGTGCACCAATAAATCCATTATGTGAGTTGACCGGTATATTGACCGTTAACTCATTAAAAAGAGGGTCTTTAGTACTATTTTTTAAATATTGCGAGGTTAAAGTTTGTTTTTTATTAACTTGGAGGCCTTATCCGCAAATTCAAATAATTATTCCCTACTTGAAGCCCTAAATATTGAACCATAATTCTTCCAAGAACCCTAAGTCCCCAAAATCGACTTCCAAATCTTGTCTAGTGTTAGTTGCACTGAAGAGAAATCTTTTCTTGGACATATTGGCCAATTCGAGATGTGCATCGAAGCTTCGTCTCTACACACAAAAGAAAATCACGGGAAGATTGTTAGCGACATTAGATTCCACGGGTAATGTTATATTGCATCAATGTTTATTGTCTATTGATGCTTTTTTTTTGTAATTTTTTGAAATCTAATTACTTTCATAGTTTAATGCAAATTAAATGGTTGGATGGATTGGGTGGATAGAATATCATTTCAAAGTGGTAGTTAAATGCGTGCGTGCGGTGGGAGATTTGAAGCATTTGGTAGTATTGAAGGAAGAATAAGCAAATTGCACAACTGGAATTGGAGAATGAGCAAATTTCGAAGGAGTTGTTTGAAGAAAAACTGCACACTAGGTGTTTGAGAAAATACCTGAAAGGCACTATTGTTGTAGTTGTTCTTTATATAATTCTACACTACTTGTATCATGAAGGAACTGGTACAAATTCATTTGAATTAACATATGTTTGAATAGTTGAGTTGTAACTAAGGATGTTTGTGTATGAATGTTGTAACATTTTAGTATGAATTGGATGTATTGTATTGTTTCCACTAGGTGTTTGACAAAAAAGAGGTAGTTTGTTGTAGTTAACTCTCTTTATTAATGAAGGTTTGGAGTATGATGTTGTTTTGTTTGAAGATATTAATGTATTGTTCTTTGATTATGTATTCATTCTTGATTTTGCGTGATTATGTTTGAAGATAATGTATATATTGTTGAAAATAAACATATAAATTGTGCTTAAAAAAGTAGGCCAAATGGTGAAAACACATAGATTTCAAAGGAGCAACTTTTCCTAAACACAACCACACAATAAGTTGTTCACAAAGTTGTTAAAAACCAGACTTGAAGACAGACAGTGCGACCGACATAGTTTGCAAATAGAAGTAGTTATTCCAAAAACAAAGCATAAACTGGCACACATTGGTGCATGAAACAAGACTAATTGTCTATTACAAAAGCAAGGAAGTGCTCCCCAAATCTCTTCAATTCATCTTTCTTCTAGCCACCTTGAGACAAAGTGCTTTTGCCTTTTGCTCTCTTCATCTTTTGCAGGATAGTTGTTGTTTTGGCCACTGGTTGGCTGAGACTCTTGCTGGCATTTCCCTTCTTTCTTGGCTTCATTGGAGCTTCAACTTGGATAGTTGGATGTGGTGGAGTCTGTGGTGGTGCTTAGCAGCCAGGTAAGCTTTGAATATGTTGCCGATGGAATACGTGATGGTGCATCTTGTGGTTGTGCTAAGTGGTACACCCAATGAAGTCACATTAATTGGTGCCATTAGAGGCTGTGCTTGAATAACTGGTACAATACTGTTCATTTCACTGAACCAATCTTTCAAATTATACAACTACAAAGAAAATACAAGTTAGTAGTGTTAAATACCATATAAGCTCTAGTATGCCCATAGGCCTCATGACGGCTTGCTCGGGATCAGCCAAACCTCTTAAATTGACTATTTCCTTGTTAACGCCAGGAACACCTCCACAACTTCTCTATCGGTCTTTTTTCTTGTCGCGTATTCATTGTGCCCTCCAATTCCACAATACTTACAGTTTTGCGTAGTCCACCTTTTAAGCCTCTCCTTTTCTTTTGCCTGTTGAATCTTAGTAATATCTTTTCTTCTACTAAGGTTAGGCCTGCCTACTTGTCTAACAAATCTAGGTGGCTTTAAGGTGATCTTATTTGTCTTTGGCCATTCAGAGGGACCACTCATTGGCTGTATTACAATCTCATAAACCCAACCAAATGTACGACTTTGTAACAATTAGAGACAACATTACAAGGCAATTATTTCCAACAGTAAATAGAAGGTATTGCATGTCTACGAATTCGATTCATCGATAACCTACAAGCGCATTCTTTCTCACCGAATCGACTATAAATTATTCATCATTACTCTGATATACCTCAAATCGTCCATCGGCTCCATTCATCTTTAGTCTACTCATTCGGTATGTAACATTCACCTCTAAAATTTTATTAATTCTAGGACAAAGAGGACCAGGTTTTGTACTATTGCCAATCTCCTATTCTTAATTCTTTTCATACAAAGCCTCCTAATTCTCTCAAGCATTGTGATAATTGGCTTATCTCTAGCAGATAGTATAAAGGAATTGAATGATTCACTTAGATTGTTGCATAGCATGTCTGATTGCACTTCTAAACTAAAAAAAGCCTTGCACCAATGTTCAGGCTTACCTGCATTATTTTCAATCCAAGTATGTGCAGCAGAATCAGTTTCCTTGAGATCCAACATTGCATTATGGAACCTTGATTTAGTGGATGCTCTTGCACGGTAGCTAACATCTCTTAACTCCCGTGATGCAGCTTGAAATTAATGCGTAAATGTGTTGGACACAATTTCTATGTCCAACTCTTGGTAATAGCTCATGTAGTTCACCCTCTAATCCCTACACAATTACAAAAAAAAACATGTAAGTATAATTGACTAAAATAGTTAAGAGTAGTATACATGACAGTTACAAAACTAGTTAGTACATAACCTTTTGCTTATCACTCATGAACACATGGTCTTCTTCATCCACAATGGAAATATCCTCTATCATAGCTTGAAGAAACCATTTCCATGTTTCTTTGTTCTCTTTCTCAACTACTGCCCAACAGATAGGCCACCACCCATTGTTTGGATCAAGTGCTACTGCACTTAGAATTTGTAGTTTGTGAACTCCTTTGGTATGGCAGCCATCTAAACCAATAAGATTCCTACATCCAGCCTTAAATCCATCCACCAAAGGCCTTAAAAATACATAAATCCTTTTAAAGACCCCTGCATTTGCATCTCTGCATCATCATCATACTCTGCAAAAATAGTTGAACCAGGATGGGTCCTCCTCTTCAACTCCTTAATATAGTCCCAAATTTGGTTGTCTTGAGTCTTCATGATCGCATGTGGCCAACAATGCCTTCTCCCTAGCTCTCCTAGCATGATTACTTGTTATCATTAACCCAAACTTCTTATGCCGCTACTTGATCTTGAATAATGATAAGAGACGTAATAGAATTAACAGTCTAATCCAATCTTCTAGTACTTTTGCCAATGATACTCGTAACCAATCTTACTCGCTTTTACTTACGATAAGAGCCAGTTCTTATGCTTCCTAGACACAGTCTTAATCACTAAATTTGTGTCATTCGACTTTTTTCCCTAGACAACCACAGCTCCATTAGCAGGGCCACCTAACACAAATCTATACTTTTCATTACAAGAGTACCATATGTCCTTTCTCCTAATTGCGGCATGCAAATGCAAATCCGCATCGCCAAATTGTTGAGAATTAGAAGACTAACCACACGCAAAGAACTTAGGATTAACACCATGTTCTTCTCATTGAAGCGGACATACCTTTTGTTTTTCCACAACAACCTCGTTTAACCTAGCGATGTCGTAAACCCCGTCATTGTCAGATGTTGTATTACCACTATCAAAATCTGACTCACATAACTTAAAATCGTGTCTCGAGGATGGCGGGGGGCTATTATTTCATGTTTTGATTTGTAGAGACATTCGTGTCTCGAGGATGGTGGGGCTATTATTTCATGTTTTTCCCTTTCTCTTAAGGATAAAAATCGTATATGGAATAATGGTCATTGGTGTTTTGATGATCATCTCTTAGTCATGAAGGAGTGGTCTAGAGGTTTAGATCCATTACATACAAGTATTGATGAATGTAAATTCTGGATCCAAGGCAGGGGTCTTAAAGGAGAATTCTTCACCAAGGATGTTGCGGGAAAACTAGGTAATGCTTTCCAAGACACAAAAGTGGTAGAATTGAGGAAGTATAAATTGGGAAATAAATTCTTCCGAGTTAAGGAAACTGTGAACGTGAAACAATCACTATGGAGGATGGTCAATTTTAAAAGTGGAACCGAGCTGGGAGAGGAATATTTGGCATATGAAAGATGTTGCGGGGAAACTCAATTTTAAGTCACGGTCTTAAATGAGAATTCTTCACCAAGGACGTTGCGGGGAACTCGGTAATGCTTTCCAGGAAACAGAAGCCTAGAACTGAGGAAGGATAAATTGGGCAACAAATTCTTTCGAGTTAAGGAAATTGTGAACATGAAACAACTACTACGGAGGATGGTCAACTTTAAAATTGGAACTGAGATGGGAGCGGAATATTTGGCATATGAACGACTTTCTTTTTGCTATTTTCATCGTCACTTGCTAGGACATTTAGTCAAACAACGTCAAGCCATTCTGGTGGGAAAAGACCCTAGAAAATTTGTGGTCTATGGATTAAAGCTCCATTGAAAAAGTCATGGTTGGATTTCAAATTAGAAGAGGAGCCATATCCACAATGTGGGGAGGCGCATATGGAGAATCCAAGGCAGAGCTAGCAGGGGTAGAGGAGGACGGAGAGAACAGAACACTGGATTTTTCTCATGGTTTTGAGCTAATTATTCTCTTGATTTATTAGGAGCGGATTTGTCGGATATAAATTCAGAAAGGACTAACGAGGGGGCGGATCTTTCGGAGAACGTCAGTATGCAAGAATTAATTACTTCACATTCAAAGCCAGCTAATTTTACTCCTAATTCTTTATTTAATGGGATTAATGGTAAGGAGGCAATTTCGGATCCAAATTCTCCTTTTTTTAATGATAGCGTATTGGCTAACGGAGAGGATCCTCTTACCTCGCTTTGAGTGTCTCCTAACTTTACAGAATTTATACATTATGCGTTGAGTGTTATATATGTATCATGATATACTTTATCATGGTGTACAATATTTTAAATCGGGAGGAATAGAGGGAGGCAGGAAGAGGAGGTAGAGGATCTTATGGGGACTTTTTTAAAGATTGAAGTCAATCCACCCACTGAATTTACGGAGGCCACTAATTTATTTGAATTAAAAAATGTTGTAGTCATGACACCACCAAATACGTAGTTGTCGCTGAAAGCGACTAAAGATGGAGTTGCGCCCCCGATCAAAGGAAAACTCGGGAGGTGGGGTTCAGAAAGAGAGACATCACCCTTCTGGCGAAGGGACGTGTCTTCACCCGATCAGAAGACCTTCCTTTCTAGGAATGGATTGGAGGACACTTCAACATTAGTATCAACACTAAGGTTGCCTAGCATATCATAATGAGTTTCCTTTATTGGGCTACGTAATTGATTTAGCCCGCCCCCGGGAAGTTTGGTATTTAGTCGGGTTAGTGACTTAAAACAATTCTAGTTTAATTTTATTAATTGAGACTAAGCTGTGGAAAAAAGATTGGGAATATATATATATAAAAGAGAATATTCATCTGCCAAAATTCTTTGGTAGTGGATGCTAAAGGAAAGTGAGTGGTTTTTCATTTGCTTTTTGAGGCACTGATCTCGGAAGAGGGGGGGTACCCCTCGGAGATTTGTCAGAATTTATGATCGTCACGAAGTTGGGAATAGGAAGCATTCATGAAATTTAATGCGGATGATAAATGGTTTTTCTAGTCTTCCACGGTTTTCATGGAGGAGGCGCCAATAAAGTTCTTTAACACCACTCACAGTTTTGGCTATTACTTTCACGCCCCAAAAGCGTCCACATGCATGGCGTATTAGATAAAATACGGCGTTTATGTGGCGGAAATAGAAAGCGTCTATCTATTAGGTGTCTGTAAAATCATAACGTCCTTGAGACATGTCGCAGTAGAAATGTGAATGATTATATGACATTAGTAAATGTCACCAACTCTAACTTGACCCGGCTATAACCATCATAGAAACGTGGTAATTTGACCACAAAGACCCGACTGAAAGCGTCGCCTTTATGTATGTAAAAATTTAATGAAACACACACTTAATTAAGGAAATGTACTTAATATTAATATGATTAAAGATTTTACCCGTATGGCAAAAACATCACACACTCAAACACACTTAGTGTCTGACACACTTAATTTTAGTATAATTAAGTATTGACATAACGAAATGATAGATGCGCTGACCAAGAAATGTATTGTGACATGTTTAATATTAAAGAAATAATTAATTAGTATAATAACTAAATTTAAGTGCGATACAATAACATTCTGAGGACAAAAAAATGATTTTGCCACAAACATTTTTTGTAATATTAAAATAACAAATTAAATATAATTATAAACAAATTCGGAGGGTATGATCTGATATCGTTGCGGTTAATATGAATTAAATATATATATATATATATATAGAGCAGCATATGAACATCACGAACCATTATCATGAAGCCATAAAACGCTCGATGTAATATAATAATAAGAATTAAAAAATCAATTTTGAGATTGCTCAATATATAAGAAAAAAATTTAAATAATATATATATATTATTAATAATATAATATATGTTAATCAAATAAAATGGAAAAAATATAAAAAATTATTTAGACAATGTTAAAAGAATGAACATGAACGAATAACATTAAACTTACAAAAAAATATATAAATGAACAACTCTTAATAAAAAAACAATTTAAATTGAAATTTCAAAATATAAAATATCTCATGAAAGTATATTTTTATTTGCTACATCCAAACAATACACAAGTTAGTATATAAAAATTAAATTTGGTACATAATAAAGAAGAATGAAGAAAATATAATATACCTCAAATTATAATTGAATTTGCTAAATAAAAAAAAAACAAGTTAGTATATAACATTACAACAAACAATCACGAAATCAAGACATTAAATAAATAAAAAATTACATATAAGAGAGAAAGGAAAGAAAATTACCTTAAGAAATCAAGATGAAAAAAGAGAGTTTGTTGTGTTATATTTATAGGTGGAGATAAGGGATATTATCAAATTTCATGTATTTCTCCATAGTATAAAAATATTTCCCGCTCACTCGAAAATTTTGTGGAGTATAATTCAAAAAGCATCACTTGAGATACCCTGAGTAAATAAAGATATTTATGAAAATGTCTTAACGTCACATAAATGTTACTCTAGGTGAATTTATTTATAATTTTATATTTTATAACTTTATATTTTATAAGGTGGAATTCAAAAACATCACATAAATGACACATTATAAATTAAGATATTTATGAAAATGCCTTGATATCCTTCTTGCCCAGGATAGTTGTATATTTTTATATTTTATACCTTTATATTATTTTATAAGGTGGAATTCAAAAATGTCACATAAATGGCACACCGTAAATAAAGATATTTATGAAATTCATAACGTCATAGACATGTCACTCTAGAAAGCTATTTCTATTGATGAATTCATTATAACGTCAGATAAATGTTATAATTAAACAACGTCACAAAAATGAGGTAGCTTCAAGAATTCTTTGAACAAAAGCTGCGAGAAAGCAGAATGACAATCCCACCCAATAAATGAAACTCACACTGCAATATACACGAGGTACATAATACATATGTCAAATAACTCGGTTTAGAAATTAAATGTTGAGCAGTACATATTAAATAGCATTAAAAATGATAACATTTATTACATTTAAATAATGAAACTAATAATCCTCGTCATTCTTACATTTTCATCGTCCTCGCTTTCTTCTTCATGCGTTTGTAAATAATGGTGGGACCGTCCACCGCTGAATTGTCAAACCGGTGTCACAAGAATATTATCATTATCCCCAGCCTTTAGTGTTGGTTGAATGGGTATTGCGGCAGGTGCTCTTCTTACGGAAATAACTTCGACATGATGTCTCTCTTGAATATTGAGGCCGAGATCAAATTCGACTCCTTGCAAATGTCTTTGTTGCTACCACCCATTCAAGATGTTTTTGTCATCCGACACAAAGTCGATGTAGAACACTTGTTGTGCCTGTGAGGCAAGGATAAAAGGATCGTCTTGTGAACCTTTTCCCTTGCTTTTATCTGCACGATCTCATTCAATCCATTATATCTCAGCTCCCGTACTTCTTGAAGAACTCGGTGAGAATCAGCGTGCTCGCTATTTGAATAACAAACCCTTTCACACAAACACCATTATTGTTTGTCGACATTGCCTACCCGTTTAGGTATTGTCGAAGTAGTACCCATTTTTGTAGTACCCCTTGTACCTATTGATTTCCCTTCTTGGACCAAGAGCCAAGGTAAAGAGATGTTGGTCGACATTCGCCATATTATATTGAACCTACAAAATGCATGCATCAATTAGTTTATAATAATTTAACCACAATCGAAATGTAAATGAAATTTAAGTAGATAAAAAAATGTATTACTAATGCTTATAATTTCAAAAGTGTTGTATAAAAGTATCATTAACCATTTGTCCACTTGTTTTTCCACTTCCACGTCCATCATTTTAAAGTAGTTCTCACCATTGTTCTTTTCATTATGCATGAAATCGATATTCTTGATTTTTAGCTTAGGCTAATATGGAAGCTCCCAGAATATGCTCTTCTTTGTCCAATTATGAGTTTAACCATAACTTATTATGTCCCGTGTTCACTTTGCTTAGAACTCAGAACACATTTAGATCTAGTTGGGACACCATATCAAATAACTCATCTCCGGAGTTAGCCTCTCTCATTGCATCTCTAGAGGTCAAGTTACGCTTGCTTTCTTAGAAAGCTCTAGGTTGGATTCTTATATTCATGATCATGTCGGGTAGGAATGGGCGGTGGCAATCAAACCAACTAATTTTTCTCCTCATCAAAAAACACGGTTTTTCCACTTACAATATGGACAAGATAATAGTCCATAGTACTCCAACTGACAACATGCATATGCTAGGAAATCACTAATACCGTCTATATTAGTACGCTTTCGAAGTTGGAAATTTTGTTGATGATACTGGCGAATCCCAGTGCTAACGCAGCCAGACCATAAATCATTCAATTCATCCAACTGACCTTAAAAGCAGAGTCATGTCACCCCACAGACTGCCGGGCCAGGTATAATAAAGACATGAACACATATGGTTCTTTCATACATACACAGGTGAAATTGACTATGTTTCAAGAGAACATGAAAATTGGAAAAATTAGTTAATGTTTATTAGAATATTAAGGTAATTTAAATGTTGATATGAAATTTATGATTAAATTATTGAAAAACGTCATAGTAATGACCTCACAAATTTAATTAATTTTTTGGACAATTTAAGTATTTATTCAAGTAAAATATAACGTCACATAAATGCCATTGACTATGTTTCAAGAAAATATAATTGGAAAATTGAAAAATTAGTTAATATTGATATGAGAATATTAAGGTAATTTAAATGTTGATATGTAATTTATGATTAAATTATTATGAAACGTCATAGTAATGACACCAACAATTCAATTAACTTTTTTACTTAATCTAATTGTTTATTCAAGTGAAAGCTTATGCTTGTCAGCATACATGTCATTATTAATTTTTCTTTTCTCAAAAGATGATTAGTGAATGAGCAAGTTCTAATCTCCAAGTGGTGGCCTTTATATAGGCATCAAATGTCCTATATTTTAGGCATTTCAAAGAGTTATGGCAAAACTCTTCAACCTTCATAAAGAAAAGATTCTGGGGTCCTCACATTCACTTCTCGATTCGGCGTCTTGTGGGGTGGGATTCCGAGAAATTGGAATCTTTCCCCGTTATTTCCGCCCTTGGTTTGCACTTTAATCCGGAAGTTATAATCGTATTATAAGCTTGATCATGTTGTCGTGTGTGAAAATGCCTATTAGGCTCGATTGAAAAGTAATATATTAATTTATGTTAACCGAACATTGAATTAATATATATAGATTATGGCGGACCAGTAAGCCATCATAACCCACTAATATCGATGTGAGTTAATCCTAATATATCATTTGTCGAATAATCGAACATATATAGAACTTTTAAATGTAATAATGGTTGTACAATCAAATTGTTTCAAAGCTGGCATATTTATGAAAATTGATATCTCATATTTCCAAACACTCTCACTTTCCCTTGGAGGATTGTAACCCGATTACATATGAAGCGATTCCCTCGTACCCGATTTCTATGATCAGCTATGGTAAGATTTGCGTCACCATACTCTTGCACCGATTATTTTTGAGTCGTATGAATTAATGCGATTCGATGCAATCACGGGGAGATGCATCATAATCACCTTAATTCTCTAAGAGGCCATAAATCTAACCGTTATATCCGGTCGTCTGAATCTAAATCCCAGTGTACATTTATTTCATGACTACTTTTGTAATATACCCAGCCTTTGATGCCATTACCAAACCCTACTAGTTTGACATGATCAAAGTACATTATTACCGTAAAATAAAATAATGTCACACGGGTCTAAGAATCTCTATGAATCTACATATAAAATCTTACGAGTTCGAAGAACTCTCTCTAAAAACTCTGCAGGCTTCTCCCATGAACTTTCTAGGGTTTTTGTTAGAATTGCTACAATCGGTCCTCCGGTACTATGGAGGCGAGAAAGGCTCCACGACCGCGAGGCGAGACTTTGTTTGGACTTCGATAGGGGAAGAGCGTCTGAAGCCATCATATGTTTGATGGCACAAAAAGCCTCTTCGTACAAAGGATGAGTCTCGCTTTGTTGCTCCCGAGGTTGAGGAAAGGTAAAACAATGGTGGAGATGCCTCATCGGTGGTGCTCGCGGGTGCGCGAAGTGGAGACATACCTTAATTGCTTATGTGTTGGGGGTAAAATCCGAGTTTTCGGGAGATGGAAGGTATGCTGAGAATAGGTGGTCAGTATGGGGAGATCGAAATTCACAAGATGGATAAGGGTTGTTCATTTCTTGATTGGCGTCCGATGAGGTTAAGCGTCTTCAAAAGTCCGTGCACATATAGCAAGACATACATCCTTATAGACATAATTTAAATCATAAGCACATGACATAATAATATGAGGTCAAAAGCGCATCAGCGGTTATATCAAATACACAACTACGAATCAACATAGAAGTTCCGTAGATACATTAAAACCATCGGCGGCAGTTGTAGTACCTATCGACATAATAACCTCCACATAAAAACACCACTCCCTATGGCCATAAAAAATTAAACAAACGAGCATATGTATAAATATATATATATACACTTCTACATTACTGCGAACCTCTCTTTGTGTTTGTCGAAGTAAGGTTTATCTCTGTGTTAGCCAGTACGTGGCATCTGCCGCGTCACATGGGCTCTTGGAGTTGCGAGGCACATCAGCAAAATGCAGCTCTTGGCTAGCGGAGCCCCGTTATAGAATATCCACAAACCGCAATATATCTCCACAACTAATGTATAACTCGTCCATCAAACTTTCATTGACCCGTACTTAAACATAGTCTGACATTGCGTTATCAGCGCCCCTATATAATATAACTAGCTATTTACCTGATTCAACCAAGCGACACTCGTATATATCGATACACATAAACACCGTATGTAATAAGTTACCATGTGAGATAATACTCACCTCGAACAAAGCAAAAATATACTGAAATGTCAAAGTAGTTGATCCAAAAACCTAGTTTTATTCATTTCTATTCAAAAGCGATTTAAATGTGCTGTCATCATTTATGCTTTTACTCACAACAGTTTTATTATAACTTTTGAATTCTAGACTTGTTTACATTTGAGAAAATTCTTAACTACCTAAAAATATCATCCTCAAGATTATTATTATTTGAGAATTTAACTCCGCTTCTTAAGTATCATTTTTCACTTTAGAATTTCTCCATTTTTACTTCTTAAAACATCAAATAAATATCCAAATAATTAAAAAAATTCTCATAAACTTTTACCAACTTAAAATATAGTTAGAGTAGTCAAATATTCTACTCAAAAATAATTTCTTCAATAAAATCTACTTTTCTCCATTTAAGTACAATTCTAGTCATTTTAACACCCATAATTTGAAATAAATAGAAACTCATCTTCAAAAATTACAAAATTTGAAAATTAGCTTATTTAAACCTTCATAGTTACTGTGAAAAGAAAATATTAAATTTTCAAGCTCCAAATTAATTTCGTTTGATTTAAATTGCTTTTCATATCATTAATTCATCAAAAATAGAAAACGACTTTTAAAAATTACAAATTTTCTTGAGAATGTGAAATTACAGTATTAAAGTTCTGAAAAAATACTCCCTTGAATTATTTTACAAAACTTATATTTATTTTCATTTTATTTCATTTTTGACTATTTAACCTTCAAAAATTCATAATAAGTACCAAAAGCTTTCAAAATCAAAACTTTCTTTCATAACTCAACTCCAAATATTATATATTATTTATAAACCAAAAATTATCACATTTGAAATATATTTCTATTTATTTCATATTTATCTTTAAAAGGTCAATAATAGCCAACAATTACATAGATCAACATCATCTTCTTAACATGTTATCATCAAGAGGTTCTAAAATTCTTATTTATACTTAGATTAAACATTCATGACCAAGAGATTTACTATTTTCAATTTTAAATCAAAGTCAACAATACTAATAGTTATAATCAAGAGATAATTTATACCTTAAAATGATTAGAATGCTTGGGGATGAACTTGAACTTGTTTTTAGTTCAAAAATAGAGAAAAATTTTGGGATAGAGGGATTGGGAGGTGGATGGCTATGAGAAAAATGGAGGATAAAACTTTTTCTTTATTTTTTGATATTAAACTTCGCATTAAGCTAACTCAACTATAGTTAAGTTAACCTAACCCAAATTAGTTAACCTAACTCAACTATAGTTAAGCTAACTCAACAATGGAATGGTTTATGGTTTTGTGTTATAGTAATTAAATTAAATGTAAAATGATAAAATATATATATCACCAACTATTCTACGTCTAAAAATTATTTTTCGGGGTTACGTTCATATTATTTCTCGACTAGAGCTTAACTACACCACTCCAAAATTATTTATACTACCTTCGAGTTGCCCGTCAACCAATATAATATTATTTTTAATTTCTTGAAATATTTAATGTCACTCCATGTGTCCTTGTGGCTGAGCTATTAATATAATATAATTAAATATTCAACCTATACGGGTTATTTCATTTAGGTCCATCAAGACATGTAAACAAGATGATATGGTCATCATCTTTTAACCATTTTTCTCAAGAATGATTTTTACATTCATATACCAAAACATTCCTGATGTAGTGGCGTTAATGGCTAAAATGATCATGGTAGACATGACGTTGTTCTGGCGTCCATGGAGTTTTTATTATGTTCGAGGAGGACATGATTGACTCCTTTAACCTCGGATTTGGAGTCAGCTGGCGTGTATATCAATATACTAGTCCCATCTTTGCATATTACTATACTATCTTCAACGATCCAGAAAGCTCTTTCTTTATTAAGGTATGATCATCGAATTAAACTGTATATTACCCACATGGGCAAGTAGAATCTTGGTTGTATTTATTTATGGCACACTTTATTTGGAATAATTTCCATAGTTACCACAGTTCATTTGCCGATAACTAAACATCGTGAAGGTTCAACAATTGATCTTCTAGAACTAACCCGAACATTTTCATTATTACCTCCCATTATCTTTCCATTGCTTGAAATCCTTTTTCGCTAACAATTCGTGACTCATCGATTGGAATTGTTCGGTAATCAGTTAACGTGACATTCTATATGAGATCTAAGTGGAGAGATACTCATTAGACATGTCAAGTTCAACTTGAGACTTTGTCTAAGTTTATTCACTTTAACCTCCATGCATAACATTTATCGTATATAAGCTGTTATATCGAGCTTAATCCATATTATATATCAAGCGGTTACAAATCTCGCTAACGAGGTAAATGGTTACGACCATACCATAGACAACTCAAATATGATAAAGGTTCTTTCTCTTAGTAACTTATATACTCATACATACAATGATACGTAGTTAAGCTCCCACTAATCTTTTTGAACTCTTGGTTAAATGCTTAACTCTCGAGGAAGGTTTTATCCATTTTATACTTAAATATCTCAAGTTCACAACTTGAATATTAGTAGTATGCTAGTTTCAATTTAATCTAGTTTTTAAGACATGAGTGTACCATAGAAATGTCAAGTACCTATCCTTGAAGGATCATTACTTAGGAACATTTCTTGCTCACGACAGAATACAAATGTCAGGTATCCATTCACATGGAATCATTACTTAGGAACATAAATTCTCTAATATCTTACAACTAGAAGGAAAAATTATGAAATATATATGAAAATAGTATGTACTTGTTCATGATCCTTGTATTTCATATCAAATGGTTTCTTAGAATCATTTGGAGGAGTTCGATTCATTCATACTAGTTATGAATAATCTGCATAAAGGTAAGTGCGGAATTTTTTAAATGTGTAAATAGAAAGTTGTAACAATGGGCCAGTTCCATGTGTTATTGTTAATCGATTTGTAACCATTATCTTAAGTTGACATATATTTGTCAAGATAATACATTTATCAACTAAGATCTATAACCCTCCCACTAATTCTAGCGAGAGTTAAGTCGGTCCATCTTCTTAAGATGTGGATATCCAAGTTTGATTTAAGGTCATAATATTATGAGTATTCTTAAGTATTGTTCATCATCCAGTTCTTGAAGAAGAGAAGTTGAATTACATTCTTTTAACAAGACATGCTTGTAGAAATAGAACACATGAATGTATAGCTGTTGTTTGAGTCATTTTTATCAAGGTAATTCAAGGCAATGCTCAACAATAAATTCATTCTTGATGAAGATTCGAGCAAAATGTGATCCTTTGTTGGAAAATAATTTATAACTAGGACTAGAGTACATTCTTGGGCCGGATAACCCGCGAACCAACGAGATTGGGCCGAGAACAGATCCAATAATCCATCCAATAGTGTAGCGGACCGGTCCCGGATTTTTTTTGGCCTGTGAACCGATTAGAACCGAACCGTAGAACCGGTGAATTACCCGATTCATTTTTATTCAACCCATTAATTTGATATCCTTTAGCCCAATAAATCTCTTAGCCCAATCCACCCTTATTATATCCATTAGTTCACAAACCCTAATTCATTTGTGCCTACTCAATTCTCAGTGATACATTTGAAGATTTTGGGGATTTCTTATGTTCCTCAGGCTTTCATTTATGAGCCTGCTTAAATGAGCAAAGTGAGGCAATGATGATATAAAAAGTCTGAGCCTTAATTTTATTCAATTTCATTAATTGATAATTATTTCATAACATTAATTGATAATGATTTTTGATTTTTTTGCAATGAAAATAATTTCAAATCGATTTCATTGCAATATTAATATATATATTTTTTCGATTCTTGTTATGTTGTTCATGTTTAAATATATAATGTTGATATTTGTTACTAAAACCTTGTTGATCTTGTGATTTGTTGGAATTTTTTGTACTAATTTCGTTGCAATTCTTGATTTTTAAATTTATAATCATTTTGTTGAATTTTTTTGATTTTTACGGGGCGGACGGTTTACCCGCCAATGACAGTCCGGTTCCGGTTACAATAACGAAACTATTTCGATCGGTCGGTTAAGGTAGAATGCCCATGAGTTGGATACGGGCATTGAATCCGATACAGCGGCCGATAACGGGGCTGCTTGGGACTACTTATTTCTCTTTCATGACTCTTACTCTATTTATGCGTACTTACTTGAAAATATGTAAGTCAAATAGATAGTTGCATGAGTGGTGTAGCTTAAGCTGTTTAAGCAGGACAATATTTACTTAAGGGTAGTATACTCAAAAAAGTCTTTAGTTTCTATTTCTAGTATCTTTACTGTAACGACCGCCCAGTCGGCCGCCACGAGGTTAGAATCATTCGAGATCACGGACACCGAGTCGTGTCGATGGATGACTCAAATGTAAAAGACTGCGGTTCTTTAAATAACCAAATAAAAAACATACATTTGAAAGAGCAGTTTTTGAAAAGGATCCATAAATGATTATTTTCTAACCCTGCTTGAAAACAACTTGACGTCAACGATAAGGCCAAAGTAAAATATTGATATACAACTCGATGCGAAATCAGTAACAACAAATAGAGGGATCGAACTACGGCAAAAACAACGAGGCGCGGATCTCACGCCTTCGTATTTGTAAAACAAGAGCACGATCGCTCCGAATAGATCGAATCTGTTGGCATACTGTCAACTTTGGTACAAATAAAAATGCATACATGGCGAATATTGTGTAAAGCTGCGAGAAGCTTAGTGAATACTTATCTCAAAAATTTAAAATTAACTTTCACTGCTTAGTGTAATATAAGAATGGTTAAGTTCACATAAATTAGATAGACATGGCGATTCTTACATACAACACCGACCATAATAAAAAGAAAATATCAACAATGGGTTTATTATCATGCTGCTGCATCATAAAGTCATATGTCAATCGCATCAGTTATTATAGTAATTAATTCATGAGCCCAATCAAACCCGACATGCACATTCTAATAAAAAGACATCAATGATGAAAATGTCATTGCTTTTCAGAAATAGTGAATAATGATACCAAATAAGTCCCACGACTCTACTTTATCGACCAACCCATTAAAAACATCGCGACTAACAACTAGACCGTCCAACGCGTACGCGACAGCGGTACTATTCGACCATAACTAAACAACTCAAACAACTCGTCATAAAATCGGTTTCTACAACTAATGTTCATACAATCAACCTCGACCTACGGGGAGAAACTTATGCCCGTCAGCGTAAGCTAAACAACAAATGGCAGTGCAAACACGCTAATACCGAGTATAAGGCACTTCGGATAGCAGCCTTTTCGTAATGAGATGCGAGGCAAATACAACACATTCCGTACCGAAGGACAAGGCAATACCGGACAACAACACACTCGTAGCAGTGCGAGGCAAATACAACATACGAAGTACAAAGGCAATACCGAGCAACAAATCATCATCACATTGACCACCCCACTAAACAACTCGTTCCGTACCATCGATAACAAAACATCCTGGCGCAGCCTTCTACTCAACCAATACTTAGTACTCAAATAATCAACCGCAAATACATAGATAACATGCTCTGAGTATTAACAAATTCAATGCATTTCTGAAGAAGTAAACTAATCTACACCCGTGAGATAATTACTACTATGATAAATAGCGCATCCACTGAGTGGTCGAGTGCTTTCATGCTCCCACGCCTACTTGAAAACACCGAGAAGTACAATTACTACTTACTACTATTTAACTCCATATAGTTAACTATCCAACTTTACAACGATTTGGTTACCAAATATTAACTTAAGGTGGAAAGATTACTACGCGTAAGCGACTAATAAAACGACAATGTTCAACACTTTTGCTTCCCGCCCATAATCGGCCGTCTTGTACCCACTAACACTTTAAATAAATCTAATCGACCCGTAATCAAGTTTCCCCCTGAACTAATTTATCCATTTATTAACAGCAATTCCGAAACCCAAATACTACTCAGCACACTGACCCAATCAAACATAAACTCTTACGACAACTTAAAGTCCAAACTTTTACTCTGAAAACAACTTTATTAAGGCCCAAGACATTCTTTACAACTTAAAGTGGTTTTGGAAAAAAGTCAACTAAAATTGCGCCTTCAACACTTTTCAACCGAAAAATCGTTATTATCGGCTTGTATGTAATCCATAGATGATGCACCACATACCATTTAAAGTACCATGACTCAAAAATCATAATAGTCAACAAAAGTCAAACTTTCACAATCTTCTTAAATATACAAAAAGTTTCAAACTTTCTTACCTTAAAGAGTAGAAGATGATGAGGGAAAGCTTGTCAACCAACTTTTAAACTTTGAGCAACAAAGGAAGAGAAGAAAATGGAGGAAGAATTTTTTCTTTTTTTATTTCTTGGGGTTCCGGCCAAAAGGGGAAAGAAGAAGGTTTGGTGTGTTGATAGAAGATGATGAATGTAGTGAATTGGGGGTTGGTGGGAGTCTTCTAGAATGGTGTTAGGTCCGTTTGGTTTGCTTTTTAAAAACTTCGTCTCGGTTTAACTGCTTGAGCTTCGAGCATGCACTTATTTCTACCTCGAATCATATAATCACTCGGCCGATATTACTACTATACGACTACAAATTATAATTTTCACCACATGACACTCGATCAAGCAACTAGAATAACATTGATAATACTTATACGTAGCGGGTTATTTGATACACCCACTAATAAAAATTTCTCCCTCGAAATTTCCCGAGCTCAACGACCACGGAAGAACCACTTAATGTTGACTCAAAGCCAAACAATACACATAAAAAAACTACAACAACTTACCTCCTACGAAGAGTGCGGAGTAGCATTTTCATGTCATCTGTATTTCCCATTATCGCCTCCTCGCGTGCGTTGATTCCTCGCAACCTTTCGCAGCCACCGCCTTGTTTCAATACCACTTTCCTTCCGGTCAAGCATCTGCTGAGCTGCTCCTCAAAGAGTAGATCCTCCTCGGGATTCCACCGGTATCGAGCTAAGAATGTGAGATTCATCCCGAACACATACTTCCTGTGAGCATGGAATACATTATGAATTCTATCGAGCCGGAGGCACCAAGCTTGATAAGCTACGGATCCCTTTCTGTAAAATCTCAAGCGGTCCGATGTAGCAGGGGACTCGGCCTCCACTTTCCTTCCAAACCGCATTACCTTTCCATGGAGATATCCTCGAAACACCCGATCACCAACTTGACAATTTGTTCGGCGGCTTGATCAAACATATTTCATCACATCTGTCTTTGTTTCCGGTGTTGTTGTATCAAACTTGATCCTTTCAACGACCTTTCAACTAACTTCCGGAACCATAAACCTTCTTCTGCCCACTTCATTCCAACAAACTAGGAGGTCCAACACTTCCACCCATACAATGCCTCGAATGATGCCATCTACGGATACCGGCGTGAAAAGCGATTATTATCTGCCCGAACTCCCGTGCTTGAGCAACTCGTCATCGACTCCTTAGGCTTCGGAACACTGCGGCTCGAAGCATATCCTCCAAAGTGCGGATCGTCCTCTGCGGTTGCCCGTCACGATACAGGGATGGAAAGATGTACTCAACTCAATTAAGTTTCCCAGCGCCTCTTGAAAATCTTTCCAAAATCTAAAGTAAACCTCGCATCCGCAGTCGAGAGATAATGAGCATTGGCGCCCCATACAATCTCACGATTAAGTCAACATAAATCTTGGTGGCCTCTCGGGTTCATCGGTCGGATTTGTCGGTAGAAGTGAAGCGGACTTGACAATCGTCATGATCACCCAAATCCCGTCGTTCCGCCTCTGCATTCCCAGAAGTCGAATAATAAATCCATGGTGATATTCTCCAGGTGATCGAGGTCGAGGTGGCTACAAACTGCGGGGTGTCTATCTCCAATCTTCACTGTTGACAAATCAAACACCTCGCCCTGAGCTTCTGCCGATCTCTCTCTTCATCCCGAGACCACCAATAAACCAACCTCGAGTCGATACATCTTTGTCTTTACTGGATACGTGCTATAAAGGAGCATTATGAGCCACCATCAGAATGTCATGCTTCAACTCCACGGAATCATACGAACAACCTACCATTCATCCTTAAAGCTCAGCTATCATCGACCACAAAATCCGATCTACCTCCGCTCTTGCTTAACTAATGATATCCTGTAATTTACCGTCTTTTTTCTTTGAAGCTCCGAGATTCGATGAAAAGTGCGGTCGAACCTTGGCGAGCCATGACTCCCCATCGTACACCAACCTCAAGATCATCTCCCAAGTTGCTTTATCTCTACTTTTGGTTCCTTCACACGTCCCGTCCATTTTCGGAGCATACACTACTACATTAAGCTAGGGTAATACTTTCGATAGTCGCGTATTGATCAGCGATATAGTCCGCATATCGTAGTCACTGATAAACTCCATCATCTCATGCGCCTCAAATTGGGTCTTTCTCCATCGGAGATACTTCAAGCACATGATTGGTGAAAATCGGCATCAACCCCATCTAGTAATGCCTCGCTTAACTTTAAGCGAGAAGCAATCGCCTGACTTCAAGATCATGGAGTCGGGTAATTCCTCTCATGGCTCCTCGGTTGTCGAAGCATGAGCAATCACTCTCCGTTACGTATCAACACACAACCCAAACCACGGTGTGGCGCGCCATTTGTATATCACGTAACCACCAGACCCGGATGGCGGAAGGCTAAAACCGGTGTAGTAGTCGGCTTCGCGCTTGACTCTGCAGCTTGATTCTCCCTGAAGCCTGCATCCTAAATAGCAGAACATAAGAAATCCCAAAATCTTCAAACGCTAATAACATATGCCATTTGGCATCAATTAATTTCTTCGGTCTGTGCGTTATAAATATTTGAAGCTTCGATAGCGTTTCTCCCTTTGAAACAATATGATACAGATAATGTACAACATGACTATCTATTTTCGACATTTATATAATGTCCCATATTTCCTCAAGTCATGTATTATTGCCTCCTCGGGCGGAAGCTCACGGTCATATCGGCACACACTTTTCTCGGCTGCCCCGATTTATACTCGGCACACTCTGTCGAAAGTACCGCGCACATTATCCGTGTGCGGAGACCGCCACGCGCTATTATGCGGCTACGCCAATCTATATGCGACTCAATCATGGCGACATCACGATATGGTGTGACTACCCTGCATAGCGTGACCCAACTGACAGCGTCGCACCCATTACGCAATTTGAAGTATCTCTAACATTTTAAAATAACTTCAGCATCTACGTGACAACCGCAAATATAATCATTCGAATCCATACTATCAATAACACTCCAAATCATAATTCAACAAGTTATAGATGCCTCCATTTAATAAATGCTACTCTTCGCATCTGACATTTAAGTAATCTTGTATTTCAACAAATCGTATACTCGTAAGAGTAAATCTGCTGATATATCAATCAAACAACTCGGCATTTCAACATTTCACCCAGTCACACTATAAGCTATCATAATAGTTCATAACCGCAGTTACATAACCATATATCTATTTAGCAGCCGCGTCAGCAAATGTAATGGTGGTAGGTGGCATATTAAATGTGAGACTTGTCTTTGGCTTTTGAGGTTGTATTGAAGATGATAATGGTGGTAGGTGGCATATTAAATGTGAAACTTTTGTCTTCCAATAATTTCCCCCATCGAACTAAATTCAAGCGATTAGATTTTCTAGGCTTAAATCCGACATTACTTTTCGAGTTCAAATCTTTCTATATATATGTTTTTATTTCTATTATTTTATTTATTTTATTAATATTTATTATTTTTTATTTTGAAATTTATACTCTTAACGACCAACTCCAATTTATCAATTTAATTATTTGTGTGGATTCGGGTTATCCGCAGGAATCCAGCGCCCCGAGATTACAGATGAGGTTTTGAAGTCTTGATTCTCGGTGAAGAGGTGACTCTTGAAACCCATTCAATTATGTTGACTCTACAGTTATTGAGAAATATTTTTTGGTGTTGCTTTTCACCTGAGGCGAATCTCTCTAGAAGTGGAGAGGAGTGTTTAGGTTTAGAGGCGATCTTGGGGACAATAAAACCGGGTTCCTTTGGGTGCAGATAGACTCTGCCCAGGTTTTGGGGTCTAAATAGGTTTTGTAGTTTTTGATCTTTTATCTCAAAAAAATTTACCCTCTTTATTGAGTTTAGTTAAGGGTTTGGTCTTATCTTGTTATGATAAAAAAAAAATTCCCTTTTTATTGAGTTTAGTTAAGGGTTTGGTCTTATCTCTGAGTTTGCCCTTTTCTAGTTTTGGGTCTTGAATCTCTTTTATGGTCTTCTCTAAACCTTTTGATTGTTTTAATATTATCATCGTTAATTATCAAAAAAATTATTATAGTAAGGTCTCGAAATCGAAATATTACTCGTCGGACGACATGCCTGTCGATCTCTCCACCAATGCAATTCTTTTAACATATCTATCCATATTCCATGGTTGCAACACCAACCAACGGATAACTTTTGAAATGAGAGGTTTAGAAGTTTTAATATGGCTATTCTGACATTATCGGGACTTCTATCGGGAGATTCAAACGCCTTATAGAAGCCCCTATTTTTCTCCAGACTATTTTTCCCCGAAATCGGGATTTCTATTTGGACATAATCCCTATAGAAGTCTCTATTGCTCTCTGGACTATTTTGTCAGAAATTAGGACTTCCATCAATCCTATGGAAGTCCCTACACAAGACATTCTCAAATATTCAACAATCCCCCACTTTTAGAGAACTCCCTTTCTGCCAAACAAGTTAAGGAATACAAGAAGGTGGCTCTCTCCTTGAACCTTCAATTAGTACAAACAACTCAAAGCCCCATCGGATTGGAAAGTATCACGAAGATTTAAATTTGAACCCATAATTGCTAGAACCGAACTCATCGAGCACCCAAGGTCATTTTCATTCAAGAGATTTTCTTCAACTCCTCTACATATACGACCATATGCTGATTTATAATAAGTAGAGAACATTAAGAAAAACTACAGTTTTCTCACCGAAGCGGCACAACTTTTATGTTCATCATAGGTGAAGTTCGACTCTTCCCCAATTATTATAGGTAGAACTAAAATTGAGCTTCATTAAGAGTACTAAACTTAACCTTCTCACATAATTGTAAGCACCGAGTATATGCCGGCCTACTCATGTTTCTAAGAACATAAAAATGACTTGTTGTAACTCATTGAATTCCGAGATTAGAGGTTATCCGACATTGAGAATTGGGTTTCCATCACTGGTGCTTATGGTGATGTTTTTAGGCCCATTCCGGCAACCGTTGTTTTTACCATTTTCCTCGAAAGTGGTTTAGTAACTGGATCGGCCAAGTTATCCCCAGTCTTAACATAGTTCGCTTGAGTCGCGCTCCGTTTTTATCAACACACCTAACATAAGCATGTCTCATAATTATATGTCTAGACTTTCCATTATAAACCTCTCGTTATATGCACGTTAACATAACAACTAACTATATAGCGAGGAACAAGGATCTGATATAAATTGGTTTGGCCCATAGTGATATATCCGTTAAGAGATCTCTTATCCACATTCGGCTTCACTTTCCTACGTATTGACACGGGGAATTAATTAATTAATTAATTAGATTCTAATTTTATGGAGTTTAATTAATATAGTTAATTTGTAATTAATTAAAATAATAAATTGAAGGAGAAAATATAAATAAAAATAGAGTTTATTTGATAAATGAGCTCAAAATGACGTTCCGATAAAAAAAGAGGTTGAATAAACTAGGGTAACTATAAAACAAAATGTCGCCGCATGTAAATAGTGAAAGTCGGCAACTTTATTATTATTATTATATAGTTTCAATCAACCAATGAAAATCAAGGAGCCCAAATCCATGGAGCCTATAAATACCCCATGCCTGAATCATTTTTGGGAGGATTTTTAAAGTCATAAATTTTCTTAGCCTAGAAATTATGTTCACATTCCACCACCAGTAAAACCACCACTCAACCACCACTAAACCACCACTAAATCACCAAGCACCAAAGCCCGGCCTGATAGGCTCCCGACTGGCGCCGTCGGGAATAAGTCACAAAGAACCCCGTCGGTTCAGCCTGTCAGGTATCCTAGTTTCCGTCGAGGAATAAAGTCACAAAGACCCCGTCGGTTCGACCACCGACACGGTATCCTAAGTCACCGTCTGGAATAAGTCACAAAGAGCCCGTCGGGGTTGACCTGACGGATATCCTAAATCACCATCGGGACTAAGCCTCAGAAGCCCCTGTTGGATAAAATACAGTTGGATAGCTGAAATCACTATCGGATTAAGCCTAGAAAGCCCCCGTCGGTTTAAATACATCTGCATAGCTAAAATCACTATCAGGACTAAGCCTCGAAAGCCCCTCGTTGGTCCAAATATAGCTGGATAGCTGAAATCATCATCGGGACTAAGCCTCAAAAGCCCGTGTTGGATTAAATACAATTTGGATAGATGAAATCATAAATGCGGATCGAGCCTCGAAAATACCGTGGTTTCCAACACGATTGGGTAAATTTGAAGTATCACGGGATCAAGCTTCAAAAGCCCCTGTCGGTTCCAAAACAGGTTGGATAGCTGAAATCATCATTGGGATCAGTCTCAGCAACCCCGAGTGGAGTTGATCCGTGAGCGAGATCATATTCTTGAAGCTCTGGATTGCAAATCGGACCAGATTCAACACTAAGCTGCTGAAGCTTTGAATCTGGGAGTTGGTAACTACCGACATCAGCAGTTATCAAAAATCATGTTTGGATCAAGCTATAAAGGCCTCAAGCTATAGGAGCCATCGGGAGTAAGCTGCAAAGCCACCTGGGCTTGAAATTATTCAAATCAAGTCAAATCGAAGCAATCGGGAGGAAGCTGCGAAGGCACCCGTATTGCAAATATCTAGATCAAGTCAGGCTCAAGCCAAATAAGTCGAACCGTAGATGTTAGCATACATAGGAGAGATCTAGATTGATAGTCGAACTGATACGTTTTGATAAAATCTATTTGTACTCATGAGGTTTCCATAACGATTTTATTATAATAAAACATTTGTGGCGATACAAATTTTGGCATGCCGGTAGGTCTATCTCTACTCTTCGTCCCTGCTTTCGAGAAGATATAGCCGAAGATCGATGTTGCGAGTCTCGGCTCTGACATCTTGCTAGAACATGCCCGGTATATAGTGTGACTAGGAAGTCCACGCCCAAACATAGAATCCAACCGAGGAATTTTCCTCCCGCGTCCAGTTAGATTTCACGAAGAATCGGTAGAGAAAAGGAAGCCGTATCAAGCTCGGGGTCCACGCCAAATTAAGCACATCAAGAGACCACGATCGGGCCGCGAGTCTTCGGCGACTCGGTCGATTCCACTTGTACCGAGCTATGATGAAGGTACTACCCGGTACGTAGACAGTTAGGCTGCCCTACTCGAGGATGATGGAAGACATGGCTAAGCATATGAAGCTACAAGGCGAGTCTCTCGGCTCTAATAAGGTGAAAAATATATGATCACGAGCAACAAGCACAAGAGGCTGAAGCTTGACATGAGGCAGAGATGTCTCAGCGTGGGAGCCAAATGCAGTACTACGCCCCGACTCATTCTGTGAAGAGTTGGGAGCACCGGGGACTATTTGCATTTGTGATAGGCGATGGAGCGATCCTAGTGGCACAACTCGAGGGAATTCGTCATGAGGCGATCAAGGAAAATAAGGAAGATTCCACGTCCTCGTATTCTTATGTCAAATCTACGCGGCTCGGATAGATGGGTTTAAGATGCCATAAGGTTACCCGACCTCAGAAGTTCAATAGTTCATTTGGTTGGGGAATCCTAAAAGGCATGTAGCACACTTTATAGAGACATGCGACAACTCCGGGCTTGATGGGGATCGCATGGTGAAAGCAGTTTGTATGCTTTCAGCTTGGGGAAATCCACTTTGATTAATTACACAATGAAATAGAACTTCTATCAGCGATTGGGCACAGTCGAATTACAAATTTCTCAACGATTTTTCAACATCCGGCGATGCGGTCGATGTAATGAGTTGAAAAATGCAAAGCAATGCAAGGAGGAACCGGTGGCAGACTTCATCAACCGATGGAGAAACCTTAGTCTAAAGTGCAAGGATCGGTGTCGTGGACTTCGGAAATACGTATACTAGGCATGCACTGGGATGCGGTACATCTTTACAAGGATCTTGCTTGAGACTAACTTTGACGGTGGCCACGAGAGAGAGCATGACATGGAGTTAGGCGTCCACTGACAAACAAAGGACAAACACGTGACACCTGGCAGCTACCTACGAAGGCAAAATGCGAAGTGAAGAAGTCGGACGATTCAAGATCGGTAAGAAGGATCGCGAATATGGTAACCTCGAGAAGTCGAGCGAAGTTCTCCTTGAGACCAAGAAAATAGAAGGGCGTCTAATGTGGGGAGATAAAGGGCGCTTGACATTTGAAAGAGATGCGAGGCTAAAGTACCCGTTCTTCGATTGAGACATCGGCGATGTTCGGCAATTGACAAAAGCCAACAATGAGCTACATGCACAAGCGGCCGGAGGAGTCAGCAAGACTATGAATGTGGATTAATGCAAGCATCATTGCGTGTTGGGCACCCGATAGAGAAAAAGCCGTGCTTAAAGAGAGAAGGTCATGGATCTAGCTCGTCCCGAGGAGTGATACTTACAGAGGAAGATAAAGTCTCTACCAACAGTGACATGACTTGGTCATTGTCAAGCTAGAAAGAGGTTAAGATCTGAAAGACTTTTAGAGCTTGATTTGGAACCAAGACAACTATGGGCGGTGCTCAGTGACTCGGCGGTGAGGCCTGAACACCCTGCCGCAGCACGCCAGAGTGAGCGAAGCCCCGGTCGTAGGTGAAAGACGGTGACGCTTGAATTACGGAAAAGGGCACATGGCTTTTGCTATCACGTTAATTTGATGAAGATTGGCGAGGAAAGAAGACTTGGAGACACAACCGCCACTTTATAGTAATGCGAGATACTATGCATGAGGCCGAGGTCGGCCCAGGGGATGTTGAAGTGGATGAATTCGTCAAAACGGTGAATATACTACCGATCCGGACATTGAAGATGCTATGTATCCCGGAAGACCTGAATCAGGTCGTGTTATGATCGAAGGGTTCAACAAAAGGCGGACAACGAACATTGGAAGTATCTTTGCACTGGCGGTTGGAGAGCTAGAGACTCGTCATGTGGTTCTATGTGATTATGCCAAGGTTACTTACAAGGTGCTACTTGAGACAGATGGATATACAACACGATGTGGTGCCTTACACTTCCCTTTGATGCTTGAAGTATTGCGAGGATTGAGTAGAAGAAAGGACTATGGCCCAGGTAATGACCACCGCGGGTAGAGGTCGCACTTTGGAGATGTTAAGTATTATGTGAGGAAAGAAAAATGCAAAACACAACCTCCACCATCGGCAAAGACGCACCAAATGTCTCAGAAATGCCCTCGAGGTCTCACGTTGCCGATTGAAAGCGAGAAAGATGGCGTCGGTACCCGTGATGCATGCCGTCCGTCAATGATCTAGGATAAAACATGAAACTTTGGTCCTAAAGCCTATGGACTCTTAGTGAAAATTTGGGTATAATACACCAAGGATACAACTATGGGAAGTTTCGCGTGAAGCCACTAGCAATAAAGGTGCGTAGTTTGAATGACACTCGAAAGAATGGCTGACGGAAAGTCTGTTATAAGGTGTACTTTCCTTGGGCTTGGAGTACGCGCGAGAGGCTACATTACGCATAACAATCAGTGAGTAAGTAACCGGTATACATCCGAGAAGGACGATGTGCTTGCAGCATAAAGTTAACTCAGCGGAGTCCGCCTTTCAAAAGATTAGAGGCCCAGAGGCTCCGTCCATGACGATACTTGAAGGAAATAAGTCTTTCGGAGGTTGAGGTCAAGTGCGGTATGCCAAAGCCAACCGGCGTGGAGTACGTATTCCCAAGGTTGGGGGCATCACAATATCACTCCATAATCCCGAAGGCGAATCCTCAAGATAGAGAGGGAGGCTGATCCAATTTGTAGAAGGTGTTAGAAATCGTGAATATTGATTTGATAATTATACTTAGATTGCGATAATTGTTGTAACAATTCATTTACTAGTTTAGTTAAATGAGATTACTAAAATAAGTGTTCAATAGTAATTGTAATTACTAGTCATGATAATGTCGAGTTATGCAGTGCTAGATCCACGTCCATGAAATAAAATTATAATATAGTAATGGTCAATTATATTATTATACGGTACCTGTATTATACGAGCCTAGAAGGTCACACACATACGGTGATGTTGAATTATATTTCATGTATGAAATAAAATATATTTGGTAAATTGAGAGAGCTTGATTGTAATCAATAAAATTACCAATCGGGTTATTTACCTTTACTGCATTGTAAACTATTAATTGGATGAACTTCGAAATAATTAACTTGTCGGTTTAATTATTTAAATAGTTAGTTGAGTTTGTTAAAATTAATTGTTAGTAGTATTTTACTTAACGAGTTAGTTTTAAATTAAATGCTAGAACATTAACTATTCGGTTGGCTTTTAGATTAAATAATAAGAGCCTATAAATAGAGGAGATATATTAGGTTAAATTATTATGAAACTTTAATCATCAAAAAGTGCAAATTAAATGCCTCCTCTAATTTGTTTTAGCAATGGAAATCAAGTGTGAAACTTGAAAGTTTAACTGATTTATCATCCGATTATTTAAAGCGTTCTAAGCGAGCTTCAGTATAGATTCAACCCTGCGGTGTGGATCAGTAGAGCGTGCCTATTGTGGTGCTAGTTGCTGAGGAATTCAAAGGACTTAATTAAGTAATTGTTGGTGATTATTCCGGCTAAATTTGTAAGTGATACAGTATTAATATATTGTTATATATTTTTATATATGATTTTATGACAATTAAATTGATCTGTGCTATTTGTTTAAAGTTTTTATTCGAAATATATATTTTTTCATGAAGCACCCACGTGGGCTTGAGTTATATTGGCAACTCCAAAGCCATAAATCAAAGAGCAGGCCGTATTGTCGAAGGATCAGTGTCTCGAGCTGGAGGAATGCAAGGAGCAGGGAAGAAAGTGTAGCGTCTTGCAGCACATGTGGTTATTAGCGATGAAGAATCTTAAGGCATAACCACGTTCTTAGGCTCAGCGAGGAAACAGGCTACCGTCAATTTTCATGAGCTTATAAATGAATTCATGACATACTTACGGATGTAAAAATGCGTCGGCGAAGCCACGGGCTCCTTGGAGCTTTGGTTTTTTTAAAGGCGAGGTTTGGGTTATGGGCCGATCTCGAGGGAAGTCATGGGCGGCAACCCAACGTTCATATATGACAGAAACAATTTGGAAATATTCTGGGAGGGACTGCGAGAGTAGCCAAGTTGATGCACTTTCGGCAAATGTCGGATAGGCTCTATGCAGTGCATTCTGAAGTAGACAATGTGGAATGAGGCGATCTCTTTTCTTCATTTCTTTTTCTTTTCTTAGCTATTAGTTTTCCTTTTTCTTATTGTCATTTATATTTGCGGATCAATGTTTTGCCGACGTAGTGTTGAATTTTCAAATGTTTCTGATTAAATGATGCGAATGGAGTCTGGCGTCGAAATGTGTTTGTGACTCGTCGTATCTTGGGGGAAATTACATATGGAATTTGTGTATATGAGGATGGGAATGGAAAACAATGTGAATAAAACTAGCTATCGGTCTTTTGTGCATATTTGTTGGTATATCATAGAATCTTTTTTATGCAGCTCGATTTAATGTGATGTCATTATAAAATAAGTAATAGTAAAAATGAGAAAAAGAAAATTGGTAAAAATATCATTAAATTGAATAATTTATGTACAAATCTGAAAACTAAAATATCAATAGACCGTACCATATTAATGCGAGACAGTTCGTGAGAATACCTTGATTGACTTTGCCCGTTGTTGGCTTTCAAGCAGGTTCTTGTCCTCTCACTTAACATTAGCCCAGCGTTACGTCTCTCGTCTTCTTGAATGTTCTAATTCATGCTTTGATGTGATTGGGTTTTTTTAGAATAGCTGCAATAAAATAACCGATTCGCCTAAGCGGTTAAATTATATTTATATATCGTTTGGTGGTGGGATCCGGAGATAGTATAAATACTTTCGAGGAATAAAATCGATATACCGAGAGTGGTATTAGATGATAGTAATTTATGTCACGAGGAAATAACATTTTGAAACCATTTTAAGATTTAAACCACGAGAAGTGGAGAAATAAAATAGCAATAAGCAGGGACCTTTCGTTCTCAAAATATCTTCACTTTGACTTATCGTAAATCCATTCATCCTGCAAAATCCACCCATGCTCCCAATTTGTTTGGCGAGTTCATCGTCCCCCCCCCTAAAAATTTTTCTTCCATTTCTTCTCTTCCTTTATGGCTCAAGATACAAAGAAGTTGGTTTTCATCTTCCCTAAATGCGTCCTCTATATACTTTAAGGTAAGAAAGATTGTAGCTTTATCATTATTAGAAGTTATGGAAGTTTGAGTTTTGTTGACTTTTCCAAATCACCTTTAGTTTATTATGATGTTATATGGGACATAATATAGTTGTTTTGGAGTAAGTGTTTATTTTGATGTGGATTGGAAGAGATATGTTGAGGTGGTTTGTGTAAGTTGAGTAGTAGTTGGGGTTTGAATTAAAAAAGGTTGATCAAATGGTTTAATTAGTTTTGGAAAAGTGATTTTTAGGGTTGGAAATTGTTAGAGTGTTAGTTATTGAATGGGGTGGGGCCAATTGGAATGGAGGATGTGATGGTTGAAATTGTTGTTTTATTTGTTGACTAAGCATGATTGTGTCGTGAAAAGGTTAAAAAGTTGAACTAAAATGAGTTAAGGTTAACTTCAAACTTTAAGTTGTGTAGTTAGTACCCTAAAGTTTCTTATATGAAGTTAATATGGTAGTAAGTAGTAATTGTAGTTTTTAGGATTGTTTGTGGTTAGGCGTGGAGCGATGGGAAAAGGCACTTAGTTAATTAGGCGGGCGCTATTTATTCTTGTAGCCAACCCGAGTAACTATCTGTGGGTGTAGATTAACTTACTAAATTGTGAATATGAATTACTGACCCCGAGTATGGATTGTATGTTGTTTTGTGAGTTATTAGGCATTTTGAGGTGAAGTTGAGTCGTATTAGGATAAGTTGGTTTCCGGGCTGTTTTGGTCATTTTGATGTTAGGGTGTTTTGTTGGTTGAGTTGGCGTAGGATGAGTTGTATATGAGTTGATGATGTATGTTGAGTTGTATTATCCGGTATTTGCCTTATACCTCGGTATAAGTGTGGTGTTGCCACCGTACCTCGTTCACGAGGCGTTGATAGTTATCGGCGGGCATAAGTTTCTCCTGCGGGTTGAGGTTGATTATATGCGCATTAAATCGTAGAAATCGATTTATATTCCAGGTTGATTATGAGTATTTAGGGTGAGGAGTTGAATATTTGAGTTGATTGAGTACGTTTGGTTGTGGGCTCGAATATTTGAGTTGATTGAGTTGTAGTTGTGGATTTGAGTAGTACTTGCCTCTTGTTGTTGGCGGGAATTGTGGAGTTGGATGGTCTACTAGGTTAGTCGTGATGTCTTATGGTGTTGGTTGATAGAGTAGAGTCGTGGACTCATTTGGGTATTATTGTCATTGATTTCTTTGAAATGTATGATTATCATTTTTATTGTCCTTATCAGAATGTTTATGTTAGTTGATGAGCCTATAAATTTATGCATTTTGATAATGAATTCCTTTAATGACTTATATATTGTAGACTTACGTCGTACAAAATTACATGTACTAAATACATCTATGCGTAATTAAGTATTCTAATTACGCTAAAAGCGAGGCTGTGGGCTAATTTCCACTCTTGAGATAAGTATTCACTAAGCTTAAGTAGCTTCGCCTTTTGCTATGGGCGGCAATTTTATTGTGCAGGGTGTGGTGGTCTTCTGACGTTTTTGAATACATTAGAGGTGATCGTGCCTTAGAGCCTAGGTGAGCGGCGGGTGGCAGTAGATCCTCACAGTCTTCTTGTCGTTGTTTTTTATTGTAGTTCGGATTCCTCTATTTGTTGTTATTTCGATTTCAGACTGAGTTGTATGTTGATATTTTGTACTTTGGTCGATTGTTGTATATAGGTTGTGTTGTGTGGTTAGGAAACACCACGATGGATCATTTTCTTAAAAACTGTTCTTTTCAGATGTATCTTGTTTTATTGGTTTATTTGAATTCAGTGTCTTTTAAATTTGAGCCATCCATCTATTGGTGGCTACAGTGTCTAGGATTTGGATGATTCCCAACCTCAGGCTTGGCCGACTGGGCGAGATTACGTGCAATGTCATAAATCTTAATAGTTTCTTGACAAAATTTTAAAAATATTAATCGAGTGATAGTGAAAAGAATTTGTATGTACTAATCAATTTTTTGAATTGTAATATTAACTTATAAAAGATTATAGAATTTTGAGCTACTAATTATGTGGCTACAAATTAAAAATGGATACAATTATAAGTTTATAAAATAAGTGGCTTATAATATATCGATAAAATAGAAGAAATCAAAGTAATACTCACGCATAATATTAAGGTGGCTACAATGTATTCAATCTTTATTATTGTTTCATACAAAATTCAACTACATAAAATTTAAAGAAACATTGTCATGCGTATATTTGATATAATAAAATTTGGTTTGTAGATTGTGGGCTTCATGTTAGTAACGAAAATTAAAAAAGGTAACCTCATGATACGTTGTACGGCGAGAAGGCGAGAAATAAGTCAATTCGAATATTAAGTGACATGGATTAAAGTTTATTAAATAAAGTGGCTATAATTTGAAGATCATAAAATAAATGGGCTATATTAAAATAACAAATAAATTAACTAAACATCTCATATAAAAATACGAGAGGCAGTGTGTATTCATCATGTACAAAACCTAGCTAATTTGAGCAACCCCTTTTAATCCTTTCAACTTTCTAGCAATTGTGCGCCTCGATCGTTTTCTAATCTAGAAATAAATTAACGCCTTTTTCTATTTTGTTAGCACATAATCTTTTCATATTTGAAATTTTGTACTCTATTTTTATAATTGTCAAATTGATGAATATACTTTAATTAAGCTTAGAACCCTACGATATGAATAATTTCGCCCATTACTTAGCTTCGATTCTTTGAAATTCAAGTTCCGATTGAAGAGTTCCCCGCATTTTTGACCAATAAAATGTACCCGGAATGAACAATTTCTTAAAATAATTGTGTGGGTGAATGCATGCACTTAAAAAGAGTAAGATTGGATACAAAAATTAATTTTACCTTTAAAGTTTTAGTTTTTAAATTGAAAGGGGCTAAATAAGGTATGTTATAAATTCTAAACAAAATAAATGTATTTGTGTTTAATACAACTTTTTCATCTTTCTTTCATCAAAGATGATTTAAATATTGATATGAGGAATATTATTATGGAGTTAATATTGTCAAGTCATCAGAGATTTTAAAATTGTAATGAAAATGATCTTTGTTTATATTTAATAACTCCATATTATTTAGTGATTATGTTTAATTCTAAAATTATAATAATGATGGAGTTAATTTTATTTTTTGACATTATTATTTTATTTTTTGAATGAGTTCTTGAACATAAAGAAGTTAATGAAGTGATTATAACTAATATTTGGTTGTGATATATTAGAAGCCGAGGAAAGTACTTGATTGTAACAATTATATGGATATAATTGGAAAAAAAAGTTGACTTCATTCAAGTTTAGCTTCCACGTTCTCATGTTTGTAACTAACAATTGGGTCTTGTGTATTATATAGATTCTGTGCGCTTACACATGATGATTACAATACTTAATACTAAAGGAAGATATGGTGCTAGTTATTGTTTTGAGACCAGTGATAGTGAATATGGCTATTGTAGTATCCATAAAACGTGAAACCTTGATGAACTCTTACGCATATATCATCGTTGTTACTTGTTAGAAAATGTTTTGTTTCTCGATACGTATGCATCGATTGGAGGCAATACTCCGCTTCATCCCAATTTACTTGATTATGTAGCAAAATTATTTTTCTTTTCCTTTTTACTTGTTCATATAAGGAATTTAATACAACTTTATCTTGATCTTTCTACTTTTATCCGTATTAAAATATTTTTTTATTTTCATGATTAATTAAAGTATTTTTTGATAAAGTACCTTTTTGAGATATATTAATAATATTAATCAAACTTCTCATAATAAAGTATTTTTTAGCTCCATGGGAGGAGTATTACTGATACTAATAAAACCATCTTCGGTGTATGTGAGGTTGTTTGGCTTTCCTTATTTGTTTTAATTTTAAGTAATCAGCTTATAAGTGATGTATTAAACTATATAAGTAACTTATAAATAATTGAACTTTATAAGTTACAACAAAGAAATGATATGTTTGGCTAATATAGCTTACAAGTTGTGTGAAAGTAAAATGACTTATAAGGGCATTGTAACGACCACCCAGTCGGCCCCGTACTGAGGTTAAGGTCAAATCAGCAACACGTACACGAGTCACCGATGATGGATGACAATACAAAAAGACTTCATTTGACATAATAATAATAATACGCTTTGTCCGTCGTGGTAAACCAACGATACATCACACAGAGCACGTATCGCAGCGAAACTTACATGACTTTGAAAAAAAAATACAACCACTCTGATACCGCATAATCTCCAGCGTCTGACATATTGCGACCTCTCATTATCTGAGTTTGAATGCTGAAAATATAACAGAGGAAAAGAATTTGAGGATCTTACATGCCAGCGTAAGCCCGCCTCTGACGCTTCGATCCGTAGCCCTCCGATGCGCGACTACGACAATAGCCGTCGACCACGCCCAGAACCTACAAGTAAAAGCGGCGCGCCCGTAGAATAGGAAGTCGGCCTATTAATTTGAGAGTGATACAAATACCACAAACATGATCCCGTCACATTCATACTTATATATGTAATAACTGTTACGTTTAAAAAAAATTAAAATTTTAGGTTGGTGGTGGGACACGGAGATAGTATAAATAATTTCGATAATATTATTTAAGTAGAGGTATTTGGTAAGTACATTTATAATTTAGTAGTAATAGCAGGGACAATTCGAGTTAATAGATCGTTCGGTCATTCGATAGCTCGATTCGGCGTGATTTCGGGCCTGAACTCGTGCGGTTGTTTGAACTTAAGAGCTAAGTTATCCGTCACAAAATCCTTATCATCAAATCACAAATATCTCCTCCTTCTTCCATAGCTTGGCGAGATACCCCCTTAAAGCTCAAACAAGATTTTTTTTTTTCTTCCGTTTCTTCAACTTTGTTGCATATATAAAGATCCTCGAGTTGATTGTTAAGGCTTTGACATCTTTCCTACGATTTTGAGGTAAGAAAAATAGAGTTTAGTTGATTTTCTTGGTTATTTTACATAATTCAATTTTATATTGATTCTAAGTTTGTTATAGGTTTTGGTTGACTTCTTGGGTTGATATTTTTATAAGACTTTAAATGTGTAGAGAGTTTAATTGGACCTTATTGGTTATTTGTGATGTTAAAATGATGATGATTTAAAATTGATTAAAAGGGAGTTAGGTTGAAAAAAGTGTTATTTTCAAGTTGAGTTATAATTGATATTTTGGAGTATAGGTTGTTAATTATGGACTTGAGGGTTAAAAGAATGACTTATAAGTTGATTTGAAATATTAAAATAATAGGTGAAATTCTCTGGGGGCGTCGATTGGGTTGTGTGTGTCAGCGGGGATTATTTATTCGTTGTTTATCCGTCATTTTAGACCGTTTAGAAATAGTTCCACTAGAGTTGGTAGCGTGTCTTCTAAACCTTGAGTATTGTAGTAGGTTTGATTATACTTTCTGGGTGTTTTTGTTGGCGTTGATCGTGGTAAGGCCGATTACCGTGATTGTGTTATGAGTTTTTGTGGTAGCTACTTGGAGGTGAGTACTTATCTGTGGTGTTACTTCACGTGCTTACTTTAAATTTTGTGAACATGTTATTGTGAGTCACGGTGTGAGAATGATGTGCATGTCATTGTGTTATGATTATATGAGGAGCCAATGACATACACATGTAATTGTTGTATGATTATGTGGCTGATTCATTTTGTGTGAGCCATGATATGATTATGTGATTATAATGCAATGGCGTTTGAAGATTGCTTGAGTAAGTAATAGCTTGAACTCCCAACATATTTCGATTTACGTGGCCTTGTCGGCCTTTGTTGTATTTATGTGGCCTTGTCGGCACTTTTGATGTGTTGTGGCCTTGTTGGCGGTTGTGTTTGATTATGATTGTGAGATGTTTAGCTGTGTGCTTGGTTATTGTTTGGGAGTAGAATAATTGGTTATTAAGAGGTGATGGTTAGAGTTATCTATGACTTTGAATTGACTTGGGTATCGAGAGGATTTGATATGTTGGGGTGATCAGGGGGTTAGGTGACTCTCCTTCCTTGCGGGATATGAGACGCGATTGGCCTTATACTTGATATATGTGCGATGGGAGATCTATTGTCACTTTCTTCATGCGTATTGATGTTGGCCTTATGCCGGTATATGTGCAGTGGGAGATCTATTGTCACTTTGTTATGTGCATTGTTGATGTTGGCCTTATGCCCGGTATATACGATGGGAGATCTATTGTCAACTTGCTATGGGTATTGTTGATGTTGGCGCATACTACGGTATAAAGTCGTGGTTATTAGCGATTTATCTATCCCTGCAGGTAGACGGATTGAGTATATGCGCATTAGAGAGTGGTATATTTGTGGAGATATGAGAGATAGATGGTTGATGACTAGAGTTATAGTCGTTGTTGAGTCTCTATGATTTTTATTACGGGTGTTTGTGTCTTGTGGGAGCGCCCATTATATCGCGGCATGTTGTGCATGTGACCTTCTTTGGAATCTTATTGTATGACTTTATTGAAATCACGGATATATATATATCGTAATTTATTCATGTTGGGCTATTATAATATTGTGCGTCTCGTTCCGTATCGTAAGTTCACCCGTGTGTTAAGTGTTCAACTAACCCATGACTTAGACCCCTTTTCGCTATGGGCGGCATTTTCATTTGTGCCCGAGGTTGAGGCAATTTAGTTGAGCCGGAGGGCATTTGGAGAGTTTGTTACAGTGGCTAGGTGAGCATCGGGTGTGAGAGGATCCTCATAGTCGATTTGATGTGTTGTCAACTGTTTTTGATTGTTGTACTTTATTTTCAAACTTTAGCCTTGTCGTGATGTGATCACTTTGTATTGATGCAGTCTTTACTATAACTTTTGTAGCGCTACTTGGCATTACGTTATTGGGATATGTTGTATATATATGGAGTTGGTTAGTTAGATATCACGATGGATTGTAAAATACTTAAAGCTGTTATTATTTTGAGAATATTAATGGAAATCAAATTTTGGATGAAGCAGTAGTTTTTTAAAGCGAGTCGTCCATCGGTTTAGTGACCTCTAGTGTTCGGATTATAATGATTCGCTTTCGGGCGGCCGGCCTGTAGATCGTTACAATATATATAACATATGCATATTCATTAACCGAGGCTACACAATGAATAACGAGTCCATAACTTACATAGAATCCTCTTGTACTATATTACATAATACTATTCATGAGCTTATAATCATAAATAGCATATTCATTTAAGGAAAAGCGTCTCGACCGCGGAAGATAATCAAAAGTCATCAAATGAGGAATCCGCTCACAAATAGTAAGCAGATGAGAATCCACCTCCAAATAATACGCATACGAGGAATAAAGCGCCGAGAATAATACATATGAAGAATCCACCTCCAAAATAATCGGATGAGGCCTCCTCCATCACTCCCGAACCCATTTACACCCTGATAATGCATGTCTCGCACCAAGCGTCCCGAATCCCGGGGGCTACCCACCTGATATACACAGCGCCCAAACCTCCCGGTCGGGGTCTCACAAATAACACACAAATCAATCAAAACACATACGCACATAGCCACACACCTGACCACGACCACCGCATGATCTCATGGGATGAATCAAAATCTCAATTATCTCATTAATATGAATCATAAATCACAATTTCCATGTATCAATCATAATGCAAATACACATGTAAAATATATAACATAATATATATAGAAAGGTTCCATGGTGAGATTTTTGTGCCACCGAGAGCCCAAAAGTAGTAATGCTAATAGAGCGGAGTCCTCGTGCTAGGTCCCGAGCTCGACTCTATTAGAGGTGTACGTTGCAACCGTTACCTCGACTTAACATCTATATAAACCAGGAGTGATAACTTCACGTCTCCACTTGAATTCAAATTAACCTTTTAGTAATCATCACATCTAGAAATTAGTATCGGCTTACAAGGTCAAACTTAACTACATTCCAATTTACCGACCATGGCTCTCAGGTATTCGGTCATCCTTTATTATCCCAATGATAACTGCGTTGATACGCTTCGATCAACCCAATAATCAATCCTTGACTAATTAACCCGTTATAATCAACCTTTAGTTCAAAAGCCCAATTACTACTCAAGCTTGAATAACTTTAACTCCATGATATCATCACGATCCACCTGAAAACATCAGGTGCTCTCCTAAACCGCTATATTAAGGTTCCATGCGTGTGGTACAATTTAAAGAAACTTAGAAAAATCCGCGTCCGATCAATACTGACTGACCCCTAAAATCAGTATAATTACAACCCACTCACATATTTCAAGAAGCTTAAAATGCTTCTATAACATTTCCAACCTTTAAAACTCAATTCCTCAAAAGTCAACAAAAGTCAACATCCAATTTCTACACATTTCAACCTCAAAATGGGTTGTGTAACCTATAATCATGTAATATAAGCCTAGAGCGATCCATATGTATCATTTGAAGTCCAATCATGGTCAACAAAAATCCATAAAGTCAACTCTCTTGAGAAACTCAAGAAATATCTCAAAAGATTTGATCTTTCTTTAGATATGATGAGGAGATGCAAATCAAATCTTTTGTCCTTGAGTTTTAACGACAATCGATGAAATGGAAAAATTTCAAGTCGAAGTGAAGAGAGACCGTTCGGCCGTAGAGAGGAAGAAAGAGGAGAAAATGGTTTTGGATAATGATGAAGAAGATAAGGATGGTAGAATGTTAAGAATAGGCTTAAGCGTTTGGTTTCGGTTAATTTATAAAACTTTAGATGCTTAAATCTGATAAGCAGATTAAAAGTAAAGTTTTCCATGACATAAACTAGAACTCATATAATCTTTGATACCGATGCATCGATTTTATTCAGAAATCATTTATCTTATCTCAAATTCATAAGGCAAAATATACCACCAACAGACCGGTTGTTGAATTATCCATTTCTCAGCTTGAAATTTTAATTTCGCTTTAGAAATACTCATAGAAAGCATATCTTATCAGCATGTATTGGTAAAGAGACGGGTTATTTGAGGCGTACTCATATATATCATCTTTCTACATTTTAAAATGAAGGGATAATAAAGTAAAATCTTTGAGTCAATCAATCACGCTATAAGTTGGAGAAAAAGTTAAAATTACTACTTTTTAAAAAGAAACTTTCCTTATATAAGTTACTTTCAACTTATAAGTTGTAAGTTGATGATATCTAAACACCTTATTTTACCAAATCAATTTATAAGTTAGATTTGACAAAATATAAAGAAAAACCAAGCAACCTCTATATGTATATTTATTTTTTGCTTAGAAATAAGTAGACAAGTAATAAATGATATATATATATATATATATGGTCCATACGTATATATGTATGCTTATAATTCTGAAATATATGTTTATGCTAGCTATTTTACAAGATTATAATAATTCCGTGTGTATTGACCGAGGTCAAGAATCCTGACCTGCTTCGGTGGTTGGGTCGTGATTGATGTTGTCAGGAGGCGGGTCCAATCGGTGAAGGGATATGGATAGGGGTTGGGATTAAACATGTGTAATTATATGAAATAAGGATAATATATTAAATAATAATAAATTTAATTTATTTAGTATTACGATATATTATTTGAATAAGGTCCATGCTCGATGTTACTATAAACATGCCTCGTTGTCATTTGTAAAATCTATCGAATAATATAGCTTATTAATTTTGAGGATAAAAATCTATCAAACGATGCTAAACCCTTCATTTTATCATACTTAGATAAGTCATTTCTTAACATTTATTTATAGCTGATTTAACACTAAAATGAGAAACAATTGAATAGTGTGTTAAGCGGTACCACGTTTATCACGGTTTGAAAATTGTGTGTTAAGCGGTACCATATTTAATTCAAATGGTACCACGTTCATCGAGTTTTGATAATTGTGTGTTAAGCGGTATCACGTTTATAGCGAGGTTTGAGAATTGTGTGCTAAATGTGTGTACATGTTTAATTCAAATGGTATCGTGTTTAATTCCTCGATAAAGTTTTGAGTTAAATAATATATTTGCATATGATAATTTGAAATATTATGCAATCGATAAAGTTTTAGTTAAATAATAAAGTATTCAATTATTTAAAGAATTTCCTTAAGAGAAAATTATACATGTTAAGGATGTCGAAATCCGCCCGATGGCCGGAAACATGGCAAGCTCGCGCTATTTTGAAGCTTAATTCAGCTGGATTATAGAATAGCGACAAATGAGCGTCTTTGAAATATTACTTGAGGTCTACGGTTGTATGATCCAACTCGTCATTAGTTTGTGAAATAATTAAAATTCTGGAAGTTAACATCTTTGATGATATTGCATTCTTTATTCGAAGAAGAAAATCGGCGTCATCCCAATACTTTTTATTAAATATATTATTGATCATATAAATATCTGTGCTTTCCCCATCCATATACATTGAAGAATATTCAACATTAAAAAATAACAACTTTTTAACATATAATTAAAAAGAACTGAAGATATAACATATTGTTACATTGTAATATTATAAATGAATATTTCTCTTTTAATAATTTAAATAGAATCGTTTAAATTATTTCTTGAGAGGATAATATATCAAATAAAAATAATATATTAAAGATACCAAATCTAAGTTATCTATTAGCCATATTTGAAATAGTTTTTAATTAGAAATATGTTGTATTATTTGAAGGATAATATATTATTGAGTCTTATGCTTTTATTTATATATTATTTGAAACTAAATAACTTGATTTATTATTATACACATATTAACAAATCATCAACTTGGCCTGATGGTTCTAGCGTACATGTAAAAGCAGAGTAACGACACAGTTAATTAATAAACTAAATATAGAATATTTAATTTATTTTAAAGTAAATTTGGGACCAATAATATATTTTTTATGATTACGTAAATATTATGTTCGGAAGTTAGTTGTCGGATTAAATTGTACGAGAGTATCGGCGAATTAAAAACCCCGGATAGCAGCCAGCC